>JAHPZR010051309.1:0-19539 GCA_019787425.1 Platygyra sinensis | reverse complement strand
GGGGATGCTTCCAAGACGCAGAATTTTATTGCCAACTGTCTCAACACGTTTGTCGCTCATTGTGGCGTTTCAAGATGGTTACCGTCTTTTCTCCATTAAGAACCCTTAAACCCCCTTAGCTTTTTTTTCAAATTCGGCCCGGCTGGGCCAGGCATATTTTCTTGTTTATTCCTTATATTCTCAGGTAATTTTTGTTGTCATTACACATTTCAGGTAACCGGCTTTTAATCTAGCAACTGTCGCTTTAGTCTTTAGTATTTTACAAGTTTTTTTTTTTTTTTTTAAGGTAAAAAAACATCTTTGAAAGTCACTGCGGAAAATGAAATAGACTTCCCATGCTAAAGAAAACCACTACACGGCACGTTGCAATTGAATGGTTTTCTTTCTCACGAAATATTTAATTCGCTTTTATTATCGAAAAACGCGTATCACGCCGATTGATTTTCATTGCAATGTTAAATAGCAAATTTTGACTTCTCATTTTAAGAAGGAAAATTCATTGTTGGGCGAAATAATAGTTTCCCCGTGTTTTTCACTTGAACCCCGTGTTTTCCACTGAGACCCCGTGTTTTCCACCAGCCCCCGTGTTTTCCACAAGACCCCGTGTTTCCACCAGACCCCGTGCTTTCCACACCCCGGGACCCCGTACCCCGTACCCCAGGACCCCGGCCCCGCGTTTTCCATACACCCACCCATAGTTTGTAGTCCCCTCTACTTACTATAAGTCAAGCGACAACAACGTTTTGGAACAATTTCTCAGTAACACTCTGCTCGGACAGTCCGTGTCCAGTTCCCTAAGGCCTGACTGGAGGCTGAAAAAAGTAAATTTAGTGCCAAATATTTTGGATAGACAAGACTAACCCTCTTCAGGTACTAGGATGAGGTTAAGTAAAAAAGGATGAGATGGTTACAAAATTTGAAATGGTACTAAAGGAAATATGTGACATGAATGGTTGACTATAATAGAGAAGAAGGAAATTTGTACTGAAGCGGATACATTAAAAATAATTGGACATTACGCTGCAGCATTACTTAGGAAAGTTGATAAAATATCATTTTGTTTAGTTCTGTTTAAGGTGGCTCGAAATAGTTTTCATTTTCCCCAGACTAGTTTTACAAATTCTTTTCCAATCACAGTTTGGTTTATCGTATCAGTGTGAAATTTTACCACAGACATAAATGAAACGTCATAAAATCATTACATCATATTTTTTTCAGGAAACCTGTAACCATGGCAACGATATAACGCATTCAGTTGCACCCCCAAAATCGAAAGCTATCGTATTATTAAGAGAACGGGTCGGTGAAATCTTCTCAAACTCCTATATTACATGTTATTAGGAATGATCGTCAACATATGTAATTTTAAAAAAATTCTGTAGGACAGAAGAAAGTAAAAACCTAACTTTCGAATATTGCTTTGTAAATTTTTTTTCCCACCTACAGAATTTTTTAAAAATTGGTATATATACGCATCCGACTGATCTTAGTTGTCACCAAAAATTTGAAAAAAAATTCACCGACTGGAAGCGAAAATATTAGCGCACGAAGTTGGAAAATATGAAAAAGTCACAGTCGACTAGATCCCACTTTACGCATGCGCGAAGTTGTTCACGCGCGCTCAATCGAGTTCCTACGCGTGCGAATTCTTTGTGACAAGGAGATATTTTTTCCGTAAGATCGTTTTACGGGTTACGAGAAAAGTAACCAAAACTAATTTGGGTGAGATTTACTGTTGACATTTGTATTAACGTGTTAAAAGATCTATTTTCTCTACTCTTCTCTCTCTGATTTAAAAAAAAAAAAACCTTTCGAGCCTCCTTAAACCACAAACTGGCGTATTCTGCGGAAAAAAGTCCATTCTGGTCGATGACGAATCGATTTGTTACATCTGAGTGAACACGAATTTGCACATTGTACACCCCAGTAACATAAGTTGTTTCTACGCTTCACGTGTTCATGACTGAAAATAGTGAATTAATTAACGCATCGTTCATTACTATTATCTGCCCATGCCATGTCCGCCCTTTTACTTCCCTCGAAACGAAATGATCATGCGAGTGAGCTTGTGTTAATAATTCGCAGCACCCACTGAAATTGATGCACTTACTTAAAATCCCCAAATAAACAGCATTCTTCCTTCTAGGAAGTGGAGCGTTTTTTGAGGTCTTATGAAGACCCCTATGTATCATCGCGGGGTTTATTGTCTGCGTGTCGCGTATCGCGAGTTCTTCTGGGGGAAAGTAGTCGGCGTATAGGGACGTGAGCTTTCGATACAGCGGCCATTGCTGTTTTTGAGTACAGGTAATATGTTTGTCACAGCTTACCGTCGCGAGTTAGTTGCAGTTTTCCCAATGGTTAGTTGCTTTCCATTTTTAAATTGCTTTGGACTCGTTTTTGTTAGAATTATCTTTCTCCCTCGCTGCTTTCGAGAACCATGTATTCTCTGTTATTTTGCATTAGATCCTCGCCGATACATTCCGATACAGCCCCCCCCCGATTTGTTTCTCACGCAAGCCATAACTTTCCTAGGCCGGCTAGTGTTGAAGGTGGATTGCACGGAGAAACTGAGTATCTGTTTCGCAAGCACTCACCTTCTAATTACCAAACGAGTGTCAGTCATTGGACTCGATGTTACTGCTATCACATAAATCGTAGGCATGTACTTCTACTGGCTGTGAAGTTACTTTGAGCAGCTGTGAATGCAGTCAAACTGCTGAACTTAACTGTACTAGAGCTGTTTGTTAACGACATGACAATATTAACTGCGGAGTATGGGGACATAAGTTGAACAATACCGGTCGAGGAAGCGAAGGATGCTTTGATCACATGTTTAATGGGATGGCTTCTTACCATGTCTTAGCTAAATGTGTTTTGTTCGACAACATTGAAACAAATTCTGACATGTAAAGAAATAGGACCTACATTCGTCTATCTCCTGTTGCTTGTGAGGGGAAGTGAACGACGTGGAGAACAATCAGGCCCTCCAGTATTTAATAACACTAATTCCAACAACCACTGTGTCTGCTGCCACAACCAGGAACTGACAGAAGCACCCTTGGTAAACTTGGCGCTGGTAAGCAGTGTACGATGTTTTGCAATTATGTTCACCATTTATGTAAAATTTACAATCAAAATAGAAGACGCAGTTCAGTCCAGAATATGCATATGGATGAGCTATAAAGTGCCACAATATATTAATTCTGTACAAAAAAGTGTTGGACGGTATTAATGCAATGTGCGGCCGTAACACTACTAGAACAGAGACCTGAAAAAGATATGTGTCAAACATCGAAGACCACATTCAATCATAATGTTCCAACAAAACTCAAATTTTGCCAAATATTTTTCCGCCTGTCGTCTTTAAAAATTGTAATGACATGTCTACCTTTTCACTTTGAGCAAGCAAACCAGATGCTGATATTTGAACGCATTCCAACCAAAAGGAATAGAACTACGCATAAGAACCAATACGCCTTGCGGACCTATTTTTTTATAGTTCTGTTGACAACCAACAATTGTAGCCTATGGGGAGACGTCTACTTGTATTCCGCCTGAACTAAAGGAAATAGTAAACTTCTGCGCCTACACTGGCGGAAATGCACCAGACCTCTTGCGATCTTGTCCTGCCTAACACTTACCACTGATAATAACAAATAGATCTATAAAGAACCAATGATAAAGTCAGTTGTGAAAGTAGATTATAAACAGTACTCTAAAGCTAACGTATTTAAAACTGCTAATTAATCAGAAATGCGAAAGATTCTTGTGTGGGTTTCTTTGTTTATTTTATTTTTTTTGTCTTAAAGTGTGCTATTGTTACTGGTGGCACTATGATCCAGCTCAGAAGATTACGCAGGCCCTTTAGTGCTTTCTGGACGCCCATGATACAAAATGGCTGCTACTGATGTAAGGAGCCAGTCATCTCTATTTGCTGCTTGATATGAATAACAAAGGCTGTCATAGAAACACAATCACTTCTGTGTTGCAGTTTTCTTGCAGTGAATGTCAGCGAACATGATGAATCAGGCTTGTAAAGACTATGTGCTCAAGTTACTTACCTATGGAACAATAGTTTCACAACTGAACATATCAGGTACAAGCATTGCACTTTTTCGTCGTTCCAGCGTCATATTTGATAGATATACATAGATGCATAGTGTTAACCGTTGTGTCTTGGTTGGCTGGCATGTATGCCCATACTCGGTCGAAACATAATGTTTACCAATTATGGTCGAGAGTTGATTAATATATTGATTACATCGCTTTCAGCTTGACTATGACGTACATCGACCGTTTGTCGACCACTAAACCTTGACACCTTTGTAATGAGAGATACCTAGGTGTATTGCTACTGCTTGTATCTCACTCCCAACTTTCGTCGGGCTTTTAAAATGAAATACTCCCGCATTAATTGGACATTAAAAGACATGGGTGAAACTTCCTCTTCAAGACAAATGAACTGAAAGGACACGTTTTCTTGTTTCAGTCTCAGCTTTGTGCTGGTTCAGGACTTAGTTTTTTTGTACTCTAAAACTTATGCTATCGTTCTCCAGCAAGTAGTAACCTCTCGGTGAACTGTGGAAGAAACGTAGCATCGGTTGCTACAGCACAGATACAAAAACACTGCATTGGAAACCTAATGATAATATCGCTAATGACTTGCCGCGTACACTGGAGCAATGTATGCTACAAGTCTGCTACGAGAACTGAGAACTTCCATACTTTAGGTTAAATGCACTCAGTTCTTCTCTGGTATTTAGTTCCTTTCTGGTCAGGAAATAATGAATTTATGTTTTTGTTTTATCTAAAAAGAATGCGTCACCTGCAGGCAACAGCAGGTGAAATTCTAGAGTGCTATGTTCAACAATGGCCATTCCGTTTGGTGCGTATATAGGGCTCAAAATAACTAATAGATTGATGAAGCAATAACATCAAAAAATAGCCGTAGTTTGCTTTGGGTGAACAGTTCACGACATGTACACGGCTTCTTTTTTTGGCTAAATTAAACAATTCCCCCAATTGACGTCCTAAGCGTTTGCATTTGGATTCGAACATCAGTAAAACGAAAGTATACTGATTAGAGACAGGATCAGAAACATTTATACGAAACAACATCAGGATCCTGAAACGAGCGCGTCACTGACTGGCTACACAAGGTGATTTTCAAAGCAAAAAATAATCGGCAAATTAAGCTGGAGAAGGGAAATTAGAGGTCATGTGTATTGTGAATATTGTTTTAAGAAGAGGAAAAACTGTTGCTGTGCGAGTGGTTTTACCTTTTATAAAAGAGATGGGTAGATAATGAAACACATTGTATCAATTTTTGTGAAAACTCTAGCAACACCAGGATGAAAGATTGGGTGACAAGTCACAGAGCCCGATTTTTATTTTCTGATTGGAATCCTTAAATCCTAATATGCAAGAACAATAGCGTGAGCAAGCACGTTCTAAAGTATACCGTTCTAATTCCGAGCTGGTTTCTTGCAAACGCAAACGGCATTTCTTGCAAAGCTTATCTCTTTTTTTTTTTTTTTCATCGAACAGAAACGCTCTCGATCTCATTACAATCTAGGTCTCTCTTGAAACTTGAACCAATTTAGAAAGCTTAGCTATGCGCATCGAGCCCAAGCTAATAAGGCGTGTCCAAATGCTGGGTCACTACTGACATCCGTAAGAGCTAACCAGATTTCTTTACAAAATCACCAGGACAGAAGGCGAGCGCGAAGGTTTAACACGTTCCTCTCTCAGAAGAAGGTATAAAATAGATCACAATTTTAAAGAAATGAAAACTTACAAAGCGATAAGCGGATTTGGCGGACACTGGCCCATACCTGTTGCGCGGAGTTGTTACTCTTTTATCTGAAAGAAGAGTGACACTCTTCAAAGCAGTCTGGAAGATACGGCGAAAAGTAAGTAAAGCACTTTCCCACAAATGCTCACACGTTCCATTTACGTACTGAAATGTCTATAGACGCACAGTAATTTTGAATGCTAAAACGAAATTGGCCCTTGTTTGAGCACGTTTTCGCTTTAATTTGTACGTAGCCATCATTTATTTGTTCTTGCCATGGGATAACAGACACATTGCAGTTGTTGTAGCTAAGCTTTATTTCTAAGCGGCATTTGGAATCTGCTCAACGAAAAAGAGTTTAAAAAGATCGTGTCTGTTGTAGGCGCACGTGCAGGAGTTTTATCTTTTTGAACACACTCATTAGCATTTGAGGATTCTAATTAGCATATAAGAATCGTGGTTTGTGAAATCACTCTATTCAGGTATCCTGTTTGATCTCTGTTTTATGCAAATCATTTTACTTCTCATGTGTAAGTGACGAGCTGTTACTGAACTATGGCGGACGTTCTCAAGACAGTAGTTTGCCTTTTCGTCGTTTATATCTTCTGCGCCTCGTTCTTACTTCATGTAAGTGTACTTATTAACCACGATTAGTCATGAGGGATCTGAGTATTGATTCTAAACCACATTACCATTACTGTCACCGCCAACCAATTTCAAGTGAACAATCGATAATATTAGATATGGACTAGCGTAAATTTAAAAATGGAGTAATTGTGGTCAGGAGATGACATAGTTGATAAAAGTGTTTTTTTTTGTCACTGACTTGTATATTATAGTAAAATATTATAGTATAATATACAAGTCAGACAAAAAACAACATTTTAATCAACTAGCGTAAATTTCTCGAAGCATTTATTAATCAATTAAGAGATTGCAGTGCATAGTATAAATGTATGAACATTTTAGATAATAAGCAAAGGTTTAATCTTGTCGAGTATTCAAGATGTCCATAAACAACATTAAATGTTTACAGCGATCTACGGTAGCTTTTCACCGCTTTTCACCATTTGATCTGACGTGATAAACACAGAAACGTATTTGTCCTCGACGACTTGTTCAAAAACATTTATCTGGAAAGGAAAGTCAGCAGTTTATCGAAAACTCACAATGAGAGAAGTTAAAATACGGACCTCACGCGTCTAGTTGCTGCTGTTCCTTTCTTCTTCCGGGTAGCCGAAGAGACTGTGACGGGTTACCGTGACCACAGTAAGTGCATTCCTAACTATTGGATATGTCTTGTCGCGGTTACGATTGCTGAGCCTGTAAAAGAGCCCAACTTCTCATCATTCTGTAGAAGACGTTTTCTTATTAATTAGTATTCACTTAAGTCTTTAAATCATCGTATGCAACGCCTGAACAATATAAAAGTTAACCGATTGCGAATGTTGGCGTTAGAGTGCTTAAGAGAAGACATGGCACCATGAGTAGTTTTAATGACTTAACTCTCCAAATGCGCCTCATTTTCACTGACATGAGGAAACGGTGGCTAGATTCCTCGACTAAGTTTTATCGCAAATTCAACGAAATAGAAATATTCACTGCTTGATTTCTGACTAACCGTTCGAATACAGCACGTACAAGTCCTACAGGCATAAATCCTTTAAACAAGAATAAAAATTCTCCCGTAAGCCAGTTTAGACACTTTCTAAAGATCCGTATTTGCTGTGCTCGAACCGTTTTAGATAAAGATGAACTAAAAATATCTTTGAGAACGAAACCAGTGTTTGATGTAGTGATGATCTCAATTAAAGAATCACGTTTCTCCAGGGCAACCTTTTCCTTATCTCCAGGCTCTGGCGGCTAAGGCGGACAGACAGCTTTTGTATCGAAAAGGAATCTACCCATACCACCCTGACTCAAAATTTCAGAAACTAGAAAAGGCCTCTGATTAAGGTGATTCCTCTGTTTTGCATTGCGCATCCCTACTGCGCACGATTTTTGCGTCATTAGCGCGCGCAAATTAGCGCGTGCACGTACACAACGAAAGAAATTTCCCTCAAGCTAAGCTCGATAGCGAAATAATTGTTCGTTTTCTTTTAAACGAGCATGGTGACCTATATTTTTTATTGCATGATAATAGTGTACACATTATCATCTTTAATTTAAAAGAAAACTAAAAAATTTTGTCGGAAGGAAAAAAAGGTATAGGTAAAAGAGTGCACGAAACCGTTACTCTGTGATGCAAATTATTACCTCAAAAATAAAGACTCTACGAACGCTCCACGTCCACGTCGTTTCAAATAGCGTGATGTTTCCACAAATTTTATATGATACTGTTCTACATGCTCGACACTTTCTACCTGTCAAGTTTTTTCCCGAGTATTACTTTTATAAACTATGTTTCGAGCTACCACAAAATGTAACGTGGACCGATGAATAACGCGCGTGATTAGCACGAGTACAGACACAAATGAGGAAAGATTGGCCCATCACATCTCTTAAACGAGAATGGTGACCTATCATTTTTATTGTATTTTTCGAAACAGTGCTTGGTAGAGAACATTCAGGGAAACTTTTAAAAAAATTCATCGGTAACTTTTTTTCTGAGGAATCACCTTAAATGTTCATGTAAAAGAAAGTAATAATCTTAAAGGCAGGTTTGAGGATTTTTTGAGAGAAATCATCTAGTTTGTGAAAACTGTCTCTTGCGCTAGTGGAAACTCTTCTTATGAAATTGAAGAGTGATCATCGCAGTAAATTTCCCAATTTAAGCAATTGGATAGAAGAAGCCTGAATAAAAATCAGGGCTGAAACGTAAGTAACTGAAGGTAAAAGGTACACTGTTATATATGCGCACTGAGCTCGTGCTCGAATTCCTGAAAAGGTTTTTTTTCCTTCAGTCGCGAATAATAAGAGTTTGAGGAGGCAGCATGGTCGAGTGGTCAGCGTGTCGGACTTGCATCCGGCGGTAACAGGTTCGAGTCCCACTCTGGCCACTACCTGGATTTGTTTCTCGGTAGCCTCGAGTTCAAATCCTCGGCCACGCTTGTAAAAAGCCAACTGGTTTGCCTCCGGTCAGTTCGGATTCTTAACAATGTTAAGTTCAATTTGAAATACTTGTTTCAGTGTTTGCTCGGCCCCACTAGTACTGCTGCTATAAATACTGCCGAGGATAAATAATAATGGTTCTTTTTAATAAGACCGAACTTAAAGGCCGGTTCTCACAGCACATAAGCATAAGCACAAGTGTAAGCAGAAAAACGGACCCACTTATTTGTCTGATGCTGTTCTCACTTGCGCATAAGCATAAGCACAAGAAAAACGAATACGTTTGTTTTTCTTGTGCTTATGCTTATGCGCTTATGCTTATGCTTATGCGCAAGTGAGAACAGCATAAGACAAATAAGTGGTTCGGTCTTCTTATGTTTCTGCTTATGCTTACGCTTATGTCGCGGGTGTTCTCACTTGTTATGCTTATGTTATGCTTATGCGCTAGTGAGAACCAGCCTTTATAAGAGTCCAGCGAATGATTTTTACTGTGAAAGCGGTATGACGTAATCAATGATAAGTAAAAATAAGATGGATGGAAAATTTGAAAATAATTTTTAAAAAAATAGAAGTACATTGGTAAAATACTTATAAACCGGAGATGACGGATTCCCGGAGAAACATGTTGGTAACATTGAAAAATATTGACTTACTGAGGTAGTTGACTGACATTCTCCTTTTCAAATAACTGTCATTGCGATTCCAGCATCAGAAGGTCATTTTTGGAATATGAAACGCATTGTTTCTCGAATAAATTTTCCTAAGCAAAATTTTGATCGCTGAACTCAAAACAGCGGTTTTTCCTCCTGTATAAAACTTATGCAGGTTCACCTGTACATAAACGATGAAATTTCATAAGTGTGATTAGTTTGGATTTGCATACACATCCCAGTAGTTTGATTGTATTACTACGAGTATATGCAATAGTGGTGTAATAATATTCTTAGAAGCGGTTTGTTCACAAATAAAGCTCGACTCTTTGAACAATTCGATTCTTCAGCTGCGTCTTTTACGTGGACATCTCCTCTGCCAGCCTGGACTCCGACGGACGGAAATGATGTTCGAACAGTTAATTTTACAGTGTTGAATGGAAGTACAAATGTGGCTTTGAGGTGGAACTACACACTGGGAAGTAGTGAGACGCTTAAATTAACTCAGTGGAAGATTGATGGTATTGGTATTGGATTATTAACCACTGCTCCCAGTTCAGTGGTATATGACAAGCGTTTCATTATCAGTACAAGTGAAGAGGCTACTGTGATAATTAAGAATGTCTCTGACATCAAGGATGCTACATTTGAGTGCATGGTGCACACTTCAGTGGGATTGTGGAAGTACAAAATACGTGTGGACATTACAGGTGAGAGACACATTTTGAATTTGCAACATAGAGTAGTTTTTTTTTTTCTGCTTTCGCGCATACACTATGGTTATCACTCTAAAATTTCCGATGTTAACAACATATGTGTTGGTAACCAATAAAGGCAAGCGATCGACTCTCGACCGCGGAAATATTGCGGGACATTAGTGTCTTAAGTCCATGGACTAATTTTTCAACTTTCGACGGATATTTGACGATGTGTATTCGGAAATTAAAATAAAGTCTGGGCTTCGAATGAAAACTTCTGGACGTACCAGAATGCTAAAAATATAGCTTTTGATTAAATTGGTTTAGTGTTGATAGCACAAAGGACGACGTCCCAAATACTCACTCACGAAAGAAAACTGAACATTTTTTGGATGCACCCGGGAGGTTGCTAAGCACGAAAGAAACCGCGGAACCTCGTGCGACTCTAGCTTCTCGAGTGCTTAGGAAACCTGCCAAGTGCATCCATAACTCTATAGTTGTACGCCGTACGCTTACCATTTCTTTTGTAGCAATGAGAATTTTAGCATCTTTTCTCTGATGGATCAGATTTATTGACTCTCGTCCTGCTTACATGTAGTCAAAAGCACAACCAACCACGCAAAAATGTTCATTCAAAAATCTGGCAAAGCAACACAAACAACATTTTTTCTTGGCTCGCGGTGAGTTAGTTTATGTTGTCCCAGGTTTCTGACCCTTCGTTTTTGCTACGGTCTGACAGCATTGCTTAGCTTTGCCACACTCTTCCTGTCTTCCCTTATAACTAAAGGCGTTTGGTTTAATAGTTTGGATCCAGGATATGACTTTGTGTAGTGTCGAGGCTTTTGAGCCTATTTGAGCTACAGCATAGGAGATCAGCTTCAAATATCGTGCACGTGGCGAGACTTTTGGCTTCTCGGTGGCGAAAATCCTCGCCAAGAGTGCTAAGGATAACCAGGGAAAGTATCTAGATAGTACAGTAAGTGATTTACTGATCAAGCTTCTCTTTAGCGAAAATCTTGTTTTAGACAGCGCATTTTGAGTTGTATCTGCTGGGTAGCAACAGTTGCTTTTCCTTGTCACCGGCTCTTGGGAGGGAGGAGGGGCGGAAAATGTTTAGTTGTAGGTTAGTTCCAGTCCACCTCTTTTCCTGCGAAAATTAAACTTTTTCGAATCTATTTTATTCACCACTTAGTCTACCTTCAAGATCAGCCCATATACATTTATGTGCTTTTTCCAAAACACACCTGCAGCTATTTTAACGCTTCATTGTATTATTTTCAGTTGAAACCAGTTTAACTAGTTATACTGGTAATCAGATGGTCAATGAAGGTGCAGATCTATCTCTGTTTTGTAACGCAACTGGTAAACCAACTCCAAACATTATTTGGACCAGAGTATTAAAGAATGATACTGACGGTGACCAAGTGTTCTCTGGAAACCCTTGGATTATTGTAAACATCAGCAGAACTGCTACTGGAACATACCGCTGTACAGCTTACAATGGAATTGAAAATCCAGTCAACCATTCACTTAATGTCAATGTCTTTTGTAAGTACAAGCATGCAAATTGAGGTAAAATAAGAACTACGTCTCCTATATTTATAATTATCATATTTTTTTTGTGTTAAGCGATGTAGTTCACGAAGCGATGTTGTTAACTGAAGTAAATTATCTCGAGTCGTCTTGCCTCGTTCAAAATACCAATAACGAAATCAGATAACATGAACACTCAATTTAATGTTAGATACACGTAACTAACTAGAGAACCTGAGCCAAGGATTTAGAATGGAAGAGAGCAAATTAATTAATTAAGATAGTGGTCCCTTACTAATGTTATAGTGGTAACACGTACTGCATATCAGTCAAGGCAGGTTTCGGAGGGCACGCGCACATTGAAATTGATATTGACGTAATCACATACGGTACCGAGTTCCCGACTAAAATGAAAGCAAAATTTTCCTACTGTGACCAAAGCAAGTTTAATAAACCAGTAACTAAACCAGGAATACCTGAATAACAGCATATCGCTAACCACTAACCGTGTGAATGGATCTAGCTGAAAAACAAGCTGTTATCTTTAGAAAAATTATAACGAAACTGCTCAACTGTAAATATAATACTGCAAATGATGTAGTGTGCGAAACAAGAGCGAGAGACGTAAATGTTTGACTTACTGAGGAAGAGCAAGGAAACTGAGCATTGAACGGGCATCGCAAAAGTTTTCAAAAAAGATGAAAAGAACTAAATTTTCAAATTATGATAAAAAGCTATTAAGACTGTATTTTGGTTAAACCAAATGTAAGCTGTTATGGACGCTAAAATTGGTGTTTCGACGATTTCGGTATTTAGAAGATACCAGAAGAATCACTGAAGTAATTTCCTCAAAAAATGCATAATTTTCTCCGTGGATTCGAATAGGCATTGCTATATACCCAAACAGTCCTAAATTTAGTGAAAATACCATTTTGTATTAAGTAGGCTCCGTCCTTAAATTTATCAAAATCTTAACCCATACATTTCTGCGATATTCCTTAAGGTTATTAAAACTTTTTCAACAGTAAAACAATAGTCACAATTTTGAGTTTCTCCAAACGTCATTATCAAAGTAAGTTGAACGTCGGATGTACAGAAACTGAAAAGGCCGAATATTTACCTGGGAGCGAACTTGTCTTGTCAAGCTGTCTCTTCATTTTCGTTTGGATAAAGGACCTGATTGTGGCTGCTCACGTCAGCAACTATGACATAAACGTTTCCACCGGGGTGGAGTAAAGGCATAAGTCTTGTCGGGCAAATACGCTTTTGAAATTCTCTAGTTCTATTTTAGTTTCAGTTTCAGTTTATTAGCCACAATTAGTTATACATCACGAAATAATAAATACGTTCATAAATTCATAAATTAATAGAAGCGGCAAGGAGGGCCATAAGAAACCACAAGGCTTATACGAGATGGACCTCCTAGATCCTAGAATATAAAACACAATCTTTTTATCATAT
Source organism: Platygyra sinensis (assembly GCA_019787425.1). Lineage (NCBI taxonomy): Eukaryota > Metazoa > Cnidaria > Anthozoa > Scleractinia > Merulinidae > Platygyra > Platygyra sinensis. Next base: position 6,352 of record JAHPZR010051309.1, on the reverse strand, counting down.
AGGCTAGCAGAATAATAAATCAAAAAAAATTAAGAAACAAAATAATCATTACTAATGTCATACGTTATATAAAAATAATCACAGACACAAACACAAATGGGAAAAAAAAAGTCAGAAGTCAATAAGAGAAGTCTTTAAGCCATTGATAAATGATGTCATTGTACGGGCAGACTGAATATCAGAAGACAAGGAATTCTGTACAGGAGTTGTAATAAACTTCACATTCACTGCTGAAGCTAACCCAGTTGTACACACATATTTGCTTTATGAAATGAGACTGTGATTAACAATACCTAGATACCAGGAACCTGGGTAAAAACAATGGAAAATTCTGGCCACTTTGTGTTTCGATGCCAGCCGGGTTAATAATTCTATCCCAGGGATTGACTGTTGATGGTGACTAGTAAAAAGATTAACAAGTATGATCTAGAGGGAAAGTTGGTAAGAAGATAGCTGGGAAAGGCGAGGGATATTTGAGAAATAGGGGAGGATTTACCTGCTGTACCTGTACGACACATCCTTTGATATCTGCATCATCTAGCAGATACAAAATTTAGACTGGCTAAGAAATTCTGCTAATCAAGTTTTGTTCTTACATCGAAGCACCCACCTAAGCGAATGTGATGCCATGCAAAGGACATGTATAAATAATGTACATTTGATGTAATATATCAAACACGGAAGACCGTGTTTGACCAAACACTGAAAAGATAGTTGAAAATACGACGGGCAGCGAAGTATTTTTGACAAACTTCCAGGTGTTTGGAAATTTGGTCAAACACTGTCTTGAATGTTTGATACACCTTCTCAATCGAACTGAAACTAAACAGAAAATGAGAAATAAAATCGTAAAATATCTGCTAATTAAGACCTTACATTCAAACACAATCACGGTCATGATTTCCTTTGTTTAAATTGATGAAATGTTAACAAGTGTGAGAATTAATGTCTTTTTCAGTCCCCCCATCTGTGGTGCAGGCCGAAAAAAAAGTTGTCAAAGAAGGCGACAATGTGGAAGAGTACTGTAAAGTGACTGCAGGTAATCCTGATGCAACTGTTATGTGGACTAAAGTCCCCACAAGTGAGCCCATCTTGGAAAATCCATTGAACATTCCGAGCATTACCAGAGCTCAAGCTGGAGAATACAGGTGCACTGCAAACAACACTTGCGGAGTGGACTCTACAGTGGTATATATTGACGTTCAGTGTAAGTCATTTTACATAAAGTTTAGGAAAAAGGCTCGAAGTGCTGATCAGTCCAAAACGTTTATTACCCTAAGGGAGGGGGGCGTAAGGGTTTGCGGTGATGCGGTTTTGCGTTATTTTTGGTGCGGTTTTTCGGTAATTTTTATTTTAATTCGCGGTATTGCGGTCTCAAAACATTGAGCGGTTTGCGGTTATTACAACCTTTAGGTCGCGGTTTTCGGTGAAAAAGAAGTGTCTGTGGTGCTGACACTCTTTAGAACGGTTGGCATCCGGTCGTTTTGCAAGCGCGGGATAAGTGTTTTGTTTTACGACGCAAAGGGTTTATTATATCAGTTTACAATTAACTCTGTGGTTTGCAATTACGGCCTTTTCAAGTTAATACTTAATGTAATTAACCGTTTTGGTCAATGATGCGTCGACTTCGTGAAATTCAATGCCGGATATTAGCTTGTACAGCCGTACAGCTTCGTGTTCACGTTGCTTTGATTCAATGCGCAACAATGGCAACGGAGGTCGTCGAGGTTACAACTGAAAGCGAAGAGGACGTTCGGTTTCGGTATTCGGGAATAAATCCGATGCGGTTTGCGGTTTTTTGGCGTATTTCTGTGCGGTTTTGCGGTTTTCGGACCCCCCTTACGCCCCCCTCCTAAGGGCAACCTTTTTATTTGGCGGTGCACTTCAATAATTGCTTTAAAAATACAAGTCCAATGATCTAAGCAATGAGGGAAAGACAAAATTACGCAAGCAAGTTTCTGAACTGGATAAGATGAGATAAGATGATCTCGGACCATTTTCAAAGTATGTATCATTCGAATACACAAAGTAATCTTTTACGTGACTTCCACAAAATGGGTTTCTTTTTAACATATTTCTTGATTTCTATGCGTCTCGAACTACAAGACCAACAACAAGCCACGACCCTCAGATAAGGGAAAAATTTCACGCGATCTGCAAATTCTCTAGAACGTCCCACCAAACGACAAACTCATTATTCGAGGTGACTTTAAAGCCAGATTACTTAGATACTCCGAAGCTTGGAAATGCGTATTCTGCGAAGGGCAGCTTGCCATCACCAGCATAAGTTTGAAGATTACCTGGATGCATTTTCCGGTCAAATACTAGCACCTAATTAACAATGTTGTAACAGTCGTGGTGACTGGTGAATGCTGCCGGTTCATAGACATGTGGTACCAGCTGTAGAATGATATACTACTGATCATCTCTGTGTTTGCTGCAAACTTAGCTTACACTTAAAACCCAAACTAAGGAATGGTGGCTCCCCAAACAGATTACGGTGATTTTTCGCGGCAACCTTCAGTCAACGCTTGAATGAAACGGCTGCTTTGGAGACTTGCTTCGGGAGAAACGCAGGACTGTATCAAAACTGCCAGGTTTCCGAGGAAGTAGTCGGGTTTTCCCCTGGGAAAAACAAGGGCAGGCTTAAAGAGAACCACCTTTTACTTCATATGCTTAAATCAGTCGGACTCCCTGATGACACTCTAAATTGGTTCCAGTCATATCTCACGAATAGAAAACAAAGCACGTCTGTAGGAGATGTACACTCTCTGTTGCTGCACCAATAACTGTTGGGGTCCCACAAGGGAGAGTTAGGACCGCTTCTTTTTCTTATCTAAGTGAATGATTTACCATCGTGTCAGCTTGCGAGTGAAATTTTTCTTACGCTGAAGACACTGTAATTTATTATTCATCGACTAACCTGTTTGACCTTGAAAATATAAGTTAAATTCAGATCTGGCTACAATTTCCAACTGGTTTTCGAGTAATCTGTTGACCCTAAATACTTCTAAATGCAATTTCATTATTTTTGGTTACTCACGGAAGCTTAAAGTAGTTAATGGCGTTTCTCTTGAAGTGAATTCCACTGCTATTGATAGGTCTGACTCGTTTAAGTACTTGGGAGTCGTTATAAATCAAACTATGTCTTGGTCCGAGCACATTGATACAATCAGTACAAAGATCAATCAAAGGATTGGAATGATAAAGAGAATACGACATCTTTTGCTTCTACATGCTAAGCTAACATCATACAAATGCTTAATTATCCCACTGTTTGACTATGGAGACAGTGTGGGGTGAAGAAAATTACGACACGCTTATGGGTCAGTTACAAGTTCTTCAAAACAAGGCAGCCAAGGCCCTTCTTAATTAACCACCAAGAAGTTCATCAACTGAGGCACTAGATCGTTTGGAGACCCTCTTAAGGAGACGACCCTTCCATCGCTGTGTTATGATACAAAAATATCTGTTGGGGGAAATTGATTTAAAATTTGACATCAGACTCAATAGTACTTTTCATTTTTATTTAACGCGTAGAAGCAATGATTTACACCTTCCTCGCGTGCGTACCAATTGGGGCAAGCGAACTTTATTTATCAAGCCTCTAAGAACTGTAACAACTTAGACAATGACAGCGGCAGGTCTGTACGCTTCCACACCCTCAGCAATGGTCGTGACCCTGCAATTTTCGCATGGCTCAACAGCCAGTGAAAAGTGAACGTAATGAGACAATAAAACTGCAAGAGATCATGAGGTTCATAGAAAAAAGAAAGAGCAGAAACTCACTGTTCCACCTGTAGTCTATAAAAATAAAGATTCAGCTTTCCACACCAAGCTTTTAAAGAGTTTCTTTTTTTATGGGATCTCTTCGACTGCCCTTGAATGAAGTTTTTAACCTTTCCACGATTATTATTTTGACTACTAGTCTGGCAAAATCCTTATTATAGGTGTACTAAAAAAATTGGCCTTCACGAACGAATAGGCAATATTCGTATTAGACTGGAACTAGCTTGTCATGAAGGCTAATGAGGGGGATATTATTAAAAAGAGATTAATCTCATTTTCATTTTGAAAAGACTCCGCGCATCATCCTCAAAAACACCCTAGTTCCCGTCCAATACCAATACAGTCCAAGCTCTCGTAAGCGGACACCCTCGGGACGCGATAAAAATGTCCTTAACTGGAGCTTGCCGCTTACGAGAATGGTTCTCGTAAACGGCCTTTAGAGGTGTAGGGAATAGATGGCCCCTTACGGGGGCTTCCCAGCTAACAATAAATATTGGTATACAAAGAAATACCGCGGTATTAAATGAGACTTTTGTTTTATTGACCTTATACAATCCTACGATAATGACGATAACTGAACAGTATTACAGTTCTGTATACTGCAGTACTAGGAATGCACCTCAGTGATTTTCAAAAATAACAAATCATAATTGTAACGAAGATCAACATCTCCAACATAAACAGCCTCACTGCAACAAAAAGTAGTGATACAATTTAAAATGATATGTTTGCGACATGTGTGTCTTTCAGGCAGGCTTCGATTTCTATTAGTCTGAGTAGTTACGATAGGTAACTGCGGATGGAAGACTGCCTCAAAGATTTAAATGACAGGTCCGTCAAGGCATCTTTTACGCGTGTGATGGCTTGCGACAGTTTTTCGATTCCCTGCCAGGCAGAGACATCTAACAACTTTTTTGAAAGCTCAAGCGCACCATTCACTGAACTGACTTCTGAAGTCTTTAATTCATCAGACTCTTCAATCGACTCTTCGTCACTCGCTTCAGGCTTCTCTGATGCTCCGAGGATGTCATTACGCATTTTCTCCCTCCAGTTGGGCAGTGTTGTGTCAACTGGAGATTCGTGTGCGTCAACCACGACATCGACAAAAGATACGTCTAGATCTGGAGAGATGCGAGACAAGAGCTCCTCAATTTCGAGAAAACTCTTCGCCGGCAAATCGATCGTCGCCCATCTCAGTTTCCTGGTCTGGATACATTCCAACATGCTTAAAGCAGTTTGAGATTACTTCTGATGGTACCTCCTCCCAAGCGCTCACCATCTACCTTATTGCAATCAGAAAGTTAACAGACCTCACAATTTCGCTCGCCGTCTCCTTGCCGTTAATTTCACTTGCAACGTGTCGCAGTAGCTTTAGCTTACAGTACATCTTCCACGTCTTTATTATTCCTGCGTCCAGAGGCTGAGTGCGTTGAAATGGCGTTTTTCGGTAAGAACTGGATTTGAACATTTGAAAACATACCCTTCAGGGAGCTAGGGTGACATGATGCATTGTCAAGGAACGGGATAATGTGCCGGTTTTCACGCTTCATCTTGCTATTGAGCTTAGTAAGGATCGACATTTGTCATTATTTCAGTTCTCGTCCACGCTTTGTCGTTTATTAGAATATTGGGCTCCACAAGGTCGTGAAATATCTTGCAACTTGGTAAAGCAGCGGAGCTTTCAGCTTTTGCCAATCAGGATAGGGCTTTCCTTGGCACCGGCAGCATTCACAAAGAAGGCGGCGGTAATTCTTTGTTTGGCATTCTTTCCTCCTTGACAGCGCTTTCCTTTTTCTTCGAGTGATGTCGTGGGCAAAGCTTTCCAGAATGTCCCTGTCTCTTCCTCGTTCAAAACGTCTTCTGGAGCAAATCCCCTTGACAATTCTTTGACACGCTCACTCCAGCTTTCGTCAGTCTCTTGGCTTACATCTCCTTCTTCGCCAGCAATATTTAGTAGGGCGATATTATGCCTTTGCTTTCACTTTGCAAGCCAGCCGTCGGTTCCTTTGAATGTTTCGCCGAGTTGTTCTTCGATTAAGCGTGCTTCCTTCTTGAGAAGTGGCCCATCCACTGGAATATTGGCTCCTCTTGTTTTTACGTGCCATTCCCAAAGAAGATCGTTTACCTTCTCGAACTTCTCATTATTGTTCCTCTTGGAACTTCCGGTACCATTTGAAGTCCATTCCTCGAGAATGATGTCTTTCCTCGCAAGAATCTGTGCGATTTGAATCTTTCCGCATCCAGATCTCTTTTCCAACTGTCTTGCACTTTGCGCTAGTTCTTTGGACGCATATATTACTTCAACTTTTTCGCATAGACTTAGACATTTTCGGTTTCCAGTTTGTTTTGCCACGTATCTTGTTTCAAAGGCTTTGCTTCTTTCTTGGGTTGCTTGCTCTTCTCAGTTTTCTTCTTGAAACAGGATAAACAATATATAAGCCACAGAAACGCCTGCTTTCCAGCCAGGAGTCTCTTCATCAGCAGGTGTAACGGTAGGTTTTTCCTATCTGAGCGTAAGAGGAACGGGTGACCAATAAATGAGCGATAACGAGACAACTGTAAC
>JAHPZR010051307.1:0-15869 GCA_019787425.1 Platygyra sinensis | reverse complement strand
TGCCACAAAATCTGCCCTTGATTGAGGGTCCCCAATAGGGTTCTTCAATCCCACCATCCCAACCGGAATTTTCCCTCAATCCTGTAAACCCAACGGTTTCCACCAGCTAATCCCGATCCCAATCCTGGTCATATTTTCTTAAGTCCTTACCTCAACAAAAACGATGCTTGAAGTTCCGTTCCAGATTCCCTCACAGCCGACCCAGCAGGTTCAATGACTGTTAGGTTCAATTAGCTCTATCTCTCTGCACTAAAACGATGATCTAGTTCATTTGTTTTTCATGACTAGTTTTAACCGAGTTGCGTCTGTCAATCAGTCATTTTTATGGTCTTTCATAGCTCGCTGGTTTCTTTTTCTTTTTTCTGTTTTGCATCTTTTGTTCAATAACGCCTGCCTTCCGGATCACTTCGATCCCTGAAAAACGTGTCTCTTGGAAATGATAGCGATCAAAGAAGAGCATTAAGGGTACATATCAAAACGTGCCATGGCCAATTCACTGTTCACTACACATAAGGCAAGTCACCGTCAATCAACTCAGAAGACAGTTTGCTCATTCACAATTTTCAGCCATGGCATCGCTCATCTGGAAATTCCATAAAATCGAGTACAATTGTGCTTAACAGATACTGAAACATATACTCTTTTCGACCCCAGTTTAACCAGTGCTGCATGTTCCAGCTCAAAATGCCGTCATCACCGGTAACCAAAGCAAATTATAAGAGGTTGAAATAAGAGCCTGTATGGATTTAAATTTCGAACAAAAAATATTTTTTGTTTTCCTTTGAAAAGCTATGATAAAGTTCGAAACCTCTCTAAGTGGTGTTCTTTTTATGTCATCAAAATGCTTCTGTAAGCCATTTGAGCGATTTTGACGCGTATAAAGAGTATGCGTCGCTGTATTGTAGCTTTCAAAGGAAAAACAGCGTTAGTTTGAATTTTAAATCCATACATACTCTTATAGTACGCTTTGGTCACCTATGGCTAGATTAATGCGAAAAGTTTATTTGATGATTGTTATCATCTAGGAGCCTCTTCAGCAATTTGCTGCAATTAAACTATATTCTGCCATAGAAGTGAACAGTTCTTCCGAAAAGTGAAACCGATCCAAGCAAAAAAGTTGCCTCGCGATCCAATGACAGAATTCCACCAAAATGCAACATCATCGTCGGCCTCGTCGTTATTAGAAGAAAATGATTTAAAAATGAAAAAACTTGTGGGCAGCATGCAGCAACAACTAATGATCGTGTACAACTGAGTTTATTAATCGACCGGTTTCATCTGCTAGTGAGACTTCATCAGGATTAAACTACAAGATACAATTCTGTAAATTGTTTCAGTCGGTTAATTCCCGAAAGTTAAAATCGCCAACTCCCGTGTCGCGGTCATAATTACAATCCTGAATCTCGTTCTCCTTTTCCTTTAAAATCCTAAATCCGTGCCTTGAAATAAGCCAAATCCCGGATCCCGAAAAACTTATTGGGGACCCTCACTGATTCTCCTTCGTTACGAAAATGGTTGTTGAACTTAACCTTTGTACAATTTCAGAAGGTTTCGGCGCTAAATGATCCTGGATAAGCTTCACCAGCTCCTGGTACGACTTTTCTTTTGGTTTGGCCGGGACTAAAAGATCGCACATCAGCTTGTAAACCTTGTTTCCACATACACTTAAAAGAATTGCACCCGGTTTCACTTTGTCATCTCCGGACTCATCACCAATACCATTTGCATCAAAATAATGTCCTAAACGCTCTGTATAGTGTTCCCATGTTTCAGTGTTTTCCTCAAATGCATCTACTCTACCAAATTAAGTCACCATTTTAGGTCCTCGTCGCCAAATGAAGTGTATTATGGCCAAAAGCGGGAGGAGCGCTGCTACAGACAAAATGTGAATGACGGCCATGTGCTTAACTCAACTTTTAATCAACCCATAATATGCAACTCAACAAACAACATCACTTGATGTCACGCAATACATTACATCTGGCAACAGTAAGGCAAATGGGAAAGTGGAATCAGCGGTGAAAACAGCAAAGAACCTATCCAGAAAGCCTTGGATTCCAGAACGGACCCTTACATTGCGATACTCGACTACCACAACACACCAACCCAAAGAATGGAGTCAAGCCTGGTACAACGCTTAATGAACAGGAGAGCACAAACACTCCTTCCGATGACAAAAGCCCTCATTCAGCCCAGGACACCACAAATAGACTGAGAAATGAAAGACCTGACAAAGTGACAAGCACAACAGTCCAAATACTACAACCAACACACTTGTGACTTGCCCACCCTTGCAGAAGGTGATGTCATACGAATGAAACCCTTTCAACTTGAAACTAACCTGTGGAAGAAAGGAATAGTCACATCATGGCTAGATGAGAGATCCTATGAAGTGGAAACGTCGGATGGAGAGACATTATTATAGAAGAAACTGTCACCACCTGAGGAAAACAAAAGAGAGCATCCTGATGCCCCAACAACACCAGCGAGATATACTAGAGACAGCTCATCACCAACCAAGATCACACAAGAAGTATCCATACAGAAACACCAAACACTTCGACACCACCAGCAAACTTCCTGCAGCCACATTCAGGAGTCCAAATTTTCACGTGAACGTCCTTAATCTTTGAAATTTGAATTAGAAATGGTTGATTTCACTTGATCAGTACCCCATTTGCTCTCAGCACATGCATTTCTGATCAAAGATCAGAGAACTCTATGTTTGTTTCTGTCACTAGTATGCTATGATCCATATCCAACGGGTCACATGGTGGTCAGTTTAATCCACTGTCTCTTTTTTACCCTCGGCACTACCTGTTAAGTGGCTAGGATTTCAAATGATGCGTAATATGATTATGTGTTTACAGTTTGATCAAGTAGAGTGATTTTAGTCAACAACAGATCAATTTACACTACAATTGTACGGTGAATTTTACTGGAAATACCACCAAATAGGACTCCTCTGACAGCTCCCTGTGGCTGAGATGGTGATTGAGTATTGATTGCTGGTATCAGTTGAGTTACTCACCAGCAGGTGTCCTTTAGTTTAGTACACATGATCCCTGTAATCCATTACCAACTTGTCAGTGATAATTTTTGTTTTTATAATCCTCTTCCAACAGCTCAAACAAGACAGAATTACCCTTCTGCAGAATTTCGAACCAGAGAATATTTATATGGACGTGATTTCTAGTCAATTTGATTTGTAGAGAGCAAATCAAGCGAAATAGATTGTGCCTTCTTGATTCTGTATCGATATTTCGAAAGCGACATCTTCACCGAGACCTTCGCATCTAACAAGATCTGGCGGTTACGCTAATCAGACTGAAATTACTCTTTCTTAACACGAAATTCAGTGAACCTTGTAAACAAAGCGGATTATGTCACATTGAAACTATGCCTCTAGAGGTGAGATATTTTTTTTGGTCCCTAGTTATTTTAATTAAAAAATGCCATCTATTGTTGTTTTCATTTGGAAGACGCAATAAGTTTCAATTGAATAATTAGTTTTTGAGACCAGTCAAAGTGTTACGGATTTTAAAAAAAATGATTTAACTTTAAAAAAAGGCGGCTTTCATCATCTTGGTACGTACATATGGTGGCTTTGAGTTTTGTTCCAGTTGATAAAAAGCCAGAGGGCAATGTGACATAAAAGGACGCCGAAAGCATTATACGCTGTAAATGCGAATTTTACAAGTAACATGTAAAATGTTTTGAAAAGCCGCTTTATATAAATTTTAGGGTAATGTAAATGGTATGTGACAGCTTGAGGAGAGGTAAACTAGCGCGATGGGTAGTTCCCAGCAGACAGTAACCTAGGCGCGGAAAGCTGCGAGGTACTAAACTGGACTTTGAAAATGGCTCCAAAAGGAAGACTGCTAAGCTTTACAGAAATGCAGACTTTGCTGGATGGTGCAGAGCAATTTGGCGAATTAGTTCTGCGACGTTGGAGTTACATTTCTAGGTACGTGGCGGAGAGAACCAAGGGTTTTGATAATTTGCCAAGGTTTTTGGTTGGTGAGCGATGTTCCGAGATCTTTAAGGCAACTGAAGCTGACTGCAGAATGATGCACAAAGTTCTGGTTGAGAAATATCCTGCAATTGTAGAGTTCGCAAAAAGCGAAAAGTCCACGTTTTTCAATAGCGCAGAGAAAGACGCGTTTAAGGACGGTGCCTACTAAATACAAAGTTTTTTGCGCCAGGTTGGGACCACGCGGAAAAAGTAGATCTTTGCAAGGGCTATTAGAATCCACAAAGAAAAATATGGGTAGCCAGGCATTTTTTCGAGATAATTAGCCTTGAATCTCAACAAAAATGCTGACATCAGCATTTTTTTTTAAAAAAAAGGGAAAGGATATTTCCTCGCAGATTTCCTTAGAATTCACTCTTACATACAGAAAGGCAAACACATTTTAAAAGATCTTTAAACTGCATGACAAATGGTAGCATTAAAATCATTTTTGGTACGTTTTTAATAACAAAATAGTTGCAAAAACGCATTTAGCGTCTCTAACAGCCTTCCTCTGGCTTAGCTAAAACACAGTCGAAATACCTTTTGCTCACAACCAGAAACTAATCACATGTTGAATAGGCTTGCCACTTTCGTTTGGCAACATAAAATGTAGGGGTAACCACGCGTTTTTTAAAGTTATTGATCTTTTTTGAAAACTTTTACTGCGCCCGTAACATTTTTTCCTGTCACCTCCCCAGTAAGAAAAAAATTTGCGTTTTTGCGCACACACTACGCCATTTGCAGGTACATGTTTGCAGTTGGATTTCAGTGTAAATTTGGAAAGATAACAGCTAGGCTTTCAGCTGGAAGAAGTTAATATTTATTGGTTAGCGATATGCTGCTATTCTGGTGCCACTGGTTTAAGTACAGGTTCATTAAAATTGATTTGGTCAAAGTAGAAAAATTTTGCTTTAATTTTAGTCGTGCACTTGGTGGCGTAGTTGATTACGTCAATGTCAATCCCAGCGCGCGCGCGCTTAAACCATGGCTTACGAGATGCGCAGAACGTGTGCGCACTAACAAAATTAGGCACCGTCCTTAAATCAGTTGTTATTGTTCCTCCAATTATATTTTGTTGCAAGGAAAAAATACAAGTGCGGAACAGTGTGGCTATGGCACATGTATACACGACGCAGGGTACAACTATTGCGGCAGTTTTTCATGGAGTTTGTTCCATTTGCGGTGCCAAATATTTTCACAGCAACAAGGAGAAGACCATAACTTTAGATGAGGAAGAGAAAAAAGAATGGTACTTCTACTTGCCTGTAAATGAAAGCAAATATTTTCAAATTTCTTCAGAAACTTTTTTTGAGAAATCCTTTCTTGCCGAGACTTCAGCAAGTGTCGAGATTGGTGCATGTTCTTTCCAAAGACGGTGTGAAGTTTACAATGAAGTGCACAGAGGAAAGGACAATTCTAGGTTGTCACCATTGATGAGTTGCTTTAGTAGGAAACCGCAAAGTGCGTTGAGAGACGATTGCTGGGAATTAAACAAACAGCGTCTGGAAGAAGGGTATTTTTGGTGGTCACTGGTGAACTTCTGTGAAGAGGTGAGCCTGCTGCACTGTACAAATCTTTTTTGTGCACGATCAAAGGAATCTTGCCGAAGAGATATTGAGCATTTGTGTGAAAAGGCTTGGGTTCATGTTTGTGAGAATCTACAGTGTAAATGGATAATGCATCGATGCCAAACTAAAGGATGTAGTGAAGGTTACACCACTGTCGATGGGGTGGAAAAAATCCGAAGGCCAATGTGTGCCGTTCCTAAAGACAAAGTCAAAGTGCCACCTAATTGTCCCAATGTCATTCAGTGCTGTCCAAACACTCCTGTCCTCGGCGGAAAAAACAAAAAGCCCTCAAAGTTTTGTGCTGAACATTCAAATGAGGTACATGATGATAGTTTTATACCACATCTAGAACAGTTTTCGAATTTGCCAGAAATTGTGCGGAATGGACAAGTGGAAGAAAACAATGATGAGAGTGTCCTAGTTGGTTGCAAAAAGAAAAAACATTGACAGATTTTACGACAGGAGCGCTGGGGTCCTAGCTGCTGTAAGGCCTTGCGGAATCGCTGCAGCATTCTGTGAGATGTTCACCTGTGAATCGCCCAGTCAAGTTTTCTTTTTCATTTTTAACTCGTTGGTAAAGCAGCAGAAAATTTTAGCAGACTGAAGGTGCTTGGATACGACCGCACTTGCGATTTTCACCCGTTTCTGGAAAGGCTGGCAAAAAGAGGGAATCTGGGTACCCAGCTTCTTCTAAGTAAAGTAAAATTTCTTGTTGACAAATTTCACTGTGAGAAGCACACTGAAGCAACTTGCTTTCCGCCCGATAACCCTAGGTGTAAATACCATCCCGATTTGGAATGATTTTCAGAAATTCAGGGAATGAATACAGAGTGTGCTGAGTAATTTTTCAAATGGCTGGGGTCATTTAAACAGGGTTCGTACACTTTTTTGAGGACAGAATTCAAGACTTTTTCCAGACTTTTTCCAAACCATTTTTTTTATTTTCCAGACTCAAGATAACAGTGAGATTCTTTATGGCCCGAGAAACAAACACAATGAATCATAATGCAATGCAGGGCATTGGAGACTGGGCTCGCGAACTTGAATCTCATTCTCCGACCGTACCGCATTTTATTATGAAGTGTTTTGCCGTTTGGCCAAGTTAATGCAACTGAAATCAGCTACATTGCAAAGATTTCAGCTAGCTTTGAAACACCTGCTCCCCCTTAAGAAAAATTCCAGACTTCATCCCATTTTTCAAGACTTTGCCTTTAATTTCCATACTTTTTCCAGGTCTGGAAAAGTAGTTCGCAAATTTCCAGACTTTTTCAAGAATTCAAGACTTTGTACGAACCCTGTTTAAATACATGTGCAAAAAAATGTTGCGCTATAGGTTTGTATTTTTTTGTGGAATGTTGTGGACAGGCACAACAAAAGAAAAGAAAGGTAGCTCACAAAAGCTGGGCTAATGTGAAGTGTATCATCATGCATGCAGGGACTGAATATAGTTGAAGGCTTCGGTGGAAAAAGGGTGTTAGGTTTTTTACTCAAAAATGAAATTTATCAAAAACGCTCCAAATTTCGCATGCAGTTTTGTTTAGGTGCGTTAGACAATGTTCTGCATGTTGTTTTGCTGAAGTTTGTTTCGTTTTCGAGATATTACGTATGCAAAAAACCCTGTATTTGTTGTCACGTCAGCACGTGACCGCAAAGACGGTAATTTCACTTAAAATCCAGCAAACATGTTCTGTAACTTCCAACGCAACTGATATCAGCGGCAAGCGGCATCATCCTCCATGTTTACCCGCGCACGAGGTGTAACAGAACCTTCCCGGCATGCATTTCAATCACGTTCGGCAAGACAAGCCAAGATAAGACAAGACAAGACAAGACTCCGTAAATCACAATAAGATTTAACTAATTACAGAGCGTGTTTTTTTCCTTTTTTATTCCAACATAATAATGGCCAACAAGAAGCGATCGATTGATTCAAACATAGATCTGTGATCCAGGTTGCGTTGATTTTACTTCAAATAGGCATGATTTGTAGTGTTTTAAACTTCTGGGATCAGGGGCCATGCAGATGTAAGGAGAGAGACCTGTACATTGCACAGAAAGGTTAATCTGTTAATCTGTCAGCCCTACATTTTTAAGCTTATACGTTGCAGGCAGTTAAAATGAAATAGAGATCCTTGCTGTGACGCTTTAAAGTGAAATCAACATTTTAACCTATTTAGGGCCGAAATCACTGTTTTTGAGTTTACGTGCTGGGTGAAATGAACAGCTTGCTGGATTTGAAGTGAAATCAACATCCTTGCCGTCATGCCTTAACGTGAAATCGCGTAAAGTGAACACTTGGCTGTAATTTGAGTGAAATTAACGTCTTTGCGGTCGCGTGATAACGTGAAATCACAATTTTAATGGTTTAAAAAACCTGAAATCAACACTTTTTAAGGTTACATCTTGATTGTTTTCCTTGGCCTAACACTGCACTAACCCTAACGCGTCCTGACCTTAACTCTAACGTTATCTGAAGCGTTAACCCTAACAATGAAACGCTAGTACTAACCCTAGGCAATAACCCTCACCCTTCAACGCTAATCCTAGTTTCAATCGGTAACACTAAACGTTAACTCTAAGCCTACTAACCTTGTTCCGTAACCCTAGTTTCAAGCGGTAACCCTATTTCAAGCGGTAACCCTAGTTTCAAGCGGTAGCCCTAAGCGTTAACTCTAAGCCTAACCTTGTTCCGTAACCCTAGTTTCAAGCCCTAGCCCTAAGCGTTAACTCTAAGCCTAACCTTGTTCCGTAACCCTAGTTTCAAGCCCTAGCCCTAAGCGTTAACTCTAAGCCTAACCTTGTTCCGTAACCCTAACCCTTCAACGCTAGCCCTAGTTTCGAGCGGTAACCCTAACCCTAAGTAAACCCTAAAGGTTTAAGTCCTTGCGGTGGCGTGATAATGTGAAATCAAAATTTTAAGTCTCTGTAAATGACCTGATATCAACATTGTCTAGCTTGCGCATTGCGTGAAATTAACATTTGGCTGTAATTTTGTAACACGTTGCAAAAGATCAATATTTTGCTGGATTTTAAGTGAAATTACCGTCTTTGCGGTCACGTGCTGACGTGACAACAAATACAGGGTTTTTTGCATACGTAATATCTCGAAAACGAAACAAACTTCAGCAAAACAACATGCAGAACATTGTCTAACGCACCTAAACAAAACTGCATGCGAAATTTGGAGCGTTTTTGATAAATTTCATTTTTGAGTAAAAAACCTAACACCCTTTTTCCACCGAAGCCTTCAACTATATTCAGTCCCTGCATGCATGATGATACACTTCACATTAGCCCAGCTTTTGTGAGCTACCTTTCTTTTCTTTTGTTGTGCCTGTCCACAACATTCCACAAAAAAATACAAACCTATAGCGCAACATTTTTTTGCACATGTATTTAAACAGGGTTCGTACAAAGTCTTGAATTCTTGAAAAAGTCTGGAAATTTGCGAACTACTTTTCCAGACCTGGAAAAAGTATGGAAATTAAAGGCAAAGTCTTGAAAAATGGGATGAAGTCTGGAATTTTTCTTAAGGGGGAGCAGGTGTTTCAAAGCTAGCTGAAATCTTTGCAATGTAGCTGATTTCAGTTGCATTAACTTGGCCAAACGGCAAAACACTTCATAATAAAATGCGGTACGGTCGGAGAATGAGATTCAAGTTCGCGAGCCCAGTCTCCAATGCCCTGCATTGCATTATGATTCATTGTGTTTGTTTCTCGGGCCATAAAGAATCTCACTGTTATCTTGAGTCTGGAAAATAAAAAAAATGGTTTGGAAAAAGTCTGGAAAAAGTCTTGAATTCTGTCCTCAAAAAAGTGTACGAACCCTGTTTAAATGACCCCAGCCATTTGAAAAATTACTCAGCACACTCTGTATTCATTCCCTGAATTTCTGAAAATCATTCCAAATCGGGATGGTATTTACACCTAGGGTTATCGGGCGGAAAGCAAGTTGCTTCAGTGTGCTTCTCACAGTGAAATTTGTCAACAAGAAATTTTACTTTACTTAGAAGAAGCTGGGTACCCAGATTCCCTCTTTTTGCCAGCCTTTCCAGAAACGGGTGAAAATCGCAAGTGCGGTCGTATCCAAGCACCTTCAGTCTGCTAAAATTTTCTGCTGCTTTACCAACGAGTTAAAAATGAAAAAGAAAACTTGACTGGGCGATTCACAGGTGAACATCTCACAGAATGCTGCAGCGATTCCGCAAGGCCTTACAGCAGCTAGGACCCCAGCGCTCCTGTCGTAAATCTGTCAATGTTTTTTCTTTTTTGCAACCAACTAGGACACTCTCATCATTGTTTTCTTCCACTTGTCCATTCCGCACAATTTCTGGCAAATTCGAAAACTGTTCTAGATGTGGTATAAAACTATCATCATGTACCTCATTTGAATGTTCAGCACAAAACTTTGAGGGCTTTTTGTTTTTTCCGCCGAGGACAGGAGTGTTTGGACAGCACTGAATGACATTGGGACAATTAGGTGGCACTTTGACTTTGTCTTTAGGAACGGCACACATTGGCCTTCGGATTTTTTCCACCCCATCGACAGTGGTGTAACCTTCACTACATCCTTTAGTTTGGCATCGATGCATTATCCATTTACACTGTAGATTCTCACAAACATGAACCCAAGCCTTTTCACACAAATGCTCAATATCTCTTCGGCAAGATTCCTTTGATCGTGCACAAAAAAGATTTGTACAGTGCAGCAGGCTCACCTCTTCACAGAAGTTCACCAGTGACCACCAAAAATACCCTTCTTCCAGACGCTGTTTGTTTAATTCCCAGCAATCGTCTCTCAACGCACTTTGCGGTTTCCTACTAAAGCAACTCATCAATGGTGACAACCTAGAATTGTCCTTTCCTCTGTGCACTTCATTGTAAACTTCACACCGTCTTTGGAAAGAACATGCACCAATCTCGACACTTGCTGAAGTCTCGGCAAGAAAGGATTTCTCAAAAAAAGTTTCTGAAGAATTTGAAAATATTTGCTTTCATTTACAGGCAAGTAGAAGTACCATTCTTTTTTCTCTTCCTCATCTAAAGTTATGGTCTTCTCCTTGTTGCTGTGAAAATATTTGGCACCGCAAATGGAACAAACTCCATGAAAAACTGCCGCAATAGTTGTACCCTGCGTCGTGTATACATGTGCCATAGCCACACTGTTCCGCACTTGTATTTTTTCCTTGCAACAAAATATAATTGGAGGAACAATAACAACTGATTTAAGGACGGTGCCTAATTTTGTTAGTGCGCACACGTTCTGCGCATCTCGTAAGCCATGGTTTAAGCGCGCGCGCGCTGGGATTGACATTGACGTAATCAACTACGCCACCAAGTGCACGACTAAAATTAAAGCAAAATTTTTCTACTTTGACCAAATCAATTTTAATGAACCTGTACTTAAACCAGTAGCACCAGAATAGCAGCATATCGCTAACCAATAAATATTAACTTCTTCCAGCTGAAAGCCTAGCTGTTATCTTTCCAAATTTACACTGAAATCCAACTGCAAACATGTACCTGCAAATGGCGTAGTGTGCGCGCAAAAACGCAAATTTTTTACTTACTGGGGAGGTGACAGGAAAAAATGTTACGGGCGCAGTAAAAGTTTTCAAAAAAGATCAATAACTTTAAAAAACGCGTGGTTACCCCTACATTTTATGTTGCCAAACGAAAGTGGCAAGCCTATTCAACATGTGATTAGTTTCTGGTTGTGAGCAAAAGGTATTTCGACTGTGTTTTAGCTAAGCCAGAGGAAGGCTGTTAGAGACGCTAAATGCGTTTTTGCAACTATTTTGTTATTAAAAACGTACCAAAAATGATTTTAATGCTACCATTTGTCATGCAGTTTAAAGATCTTTTAAAATGTGTTTGCCTTTCTGTATGTAAGAGTGAATTCTAAGGAAATCTGCGAGGAAATATCCTTTCCCTTTTTTTTAAAAAAAAATGCTGATGTCAGCATTTTTGTTGAGATTCAAGGCTAATTATCTCGAAAAAATGCCTGGCTACCCATATTTTTCTTTGTGGATTCTAATAGCCCTTGCAAAGATCTACTTTTTCCGCGTGGTCCCAACCTGGCGCAAAAAACTTTGTATTTAGTAGGCACCGTCCTTAAACGCGTCTTTCTCTGCGCTATTGAAAAACGTGGACTTTTCGCTTTTTGCGAACTCTACAATTGCAGGATATTTCTCAACCAGAACTTTGTGCATCATTCTGCAGTCAGCTTCAGTTGCCTTAAAGATCTCGGAACATCGCTCACCAACCAAAAACCTTGGCAAATTATCAAAACCCTTGGTTCTCTCCGCCACGTACCTAGAAATGTAACTCCAACGTCGCAGAACTAATTCGCCAAATTGCTCTGCACCATCCAGCAAAGTCTGCATTTCTGTAAAGCTTAGCAGTCTTCCTTTTGGAGCCATTTTCAAAGTCCAGTTTAGTACCTCGCAGCTTTCCGCGCCTAGGTTACTGTCTGCTGGGAACTACCCATCGCGCTAGTTTACCTCTCCTCAAGCTGTCACATACCATTTACATTACCCTAAAATTTATATAAAGCGGCTTTTCAAAACATTTTACATGTTACTTGTAAAATTCGCATTTACAGCGTATAATGCTTTCGGCGTCCTTTTATGTCACATTGCCCTCTGGCTTTTTATCAACTGGAACAAAACTCAAAGCCACCATATGTACGTACCAAGATGATGAAAGCCGCCTTTTTTTAAAGTTAAATCATTTTTTTTAAAATCCGTAACACTTTGACTGGTCTCAAAAACTAATTATTCAATTGAAACTTATTGCGTCTTCCAAATGAAAACAACAATAGATGGCATTTTTTAATTAAAATAACTAGGGACCAAAAAAAATATCTCACCTCTAGAGGCATAGTTTCAATGTGACATAATCCGCTTTGTTTACAAGGTTCACTGAATTTCGTGTTAAGAAAGAGTAATTTCAGTCTGATTAGCGTAACCGCCAGATCTTGTTAGATGCGAAGGTCTCGGTGAAGATGTCGCTTTCGAAATATCGATACAGAATCAAGAAGGCACAATCTATTTCGCTTGATTTGCTCTCTACAAATCAAATTGACTAGAAATCACGTCCATATAAATATTCTCTGGTTCGAAATTCTGCAGAAGGGTAATTCTGTCTTGTTTGAGCTGTTGGAAGAGGATTATAAAAACAAAAATTATCACTGACAAGTTGGTAATGGATTACAGGGATCATGTGTACTAAACTAAAGGACACCTGCTGGTGAGTAACTCAACTGATACCAGCAATCAATACTCAATCACCATCTCAGCCACAGGGAGCTGTCAGAGGAGTCCTATTTGGTGGTATTTCCAGTAAAATTCACCGTACAATTGTAGTGTAAATTGATCTGTTGTTGACTAAAATCACTCTACTTGATCAAACTGTAAACACATAATCATATTACGCATCATTTGAAATCCTAGCCACTTAACAGGTAGTGCCGAGGGTAAAAAAGAGACAGTGGATTAAACTGACCACCATGTGACCCGTTGGATATGGATCATAGCATACTAGTGACAGAAACAAACATAGAGTTCTCTGATCTTTGATCAGAAATGCATGTGCTGAGAGCAAATGGGGTACTGATCAAGTGAAATCAACCATTTCTAATTCAAATTTCAAAGATTAAGGACGTTCACGTGAAAATTTGGACTCCTGAATGTGGCTGCAGGAAGTTTGCTGGTGGTGTCGAAGTGTTTGGTGTTTCTGTATGGATACTTCTTGTGTGATCTTGGTTGGTGATGAGCTGTCTCTAGTATATCTCGCTGGTGTTGTTGGGGCATCAGGATGCTCTCTTTTGTTTTCCTCAGGTGGTGACAGTTTCTTCTATAATAATGTCTCTCCATCCGACGTTTCCACTTCATAGGATCTCTCATCTAGCCATGATGTGACTATTCCTTTCTTCCACAGGTTAGTTTCAAGTTGAAAGGGTTTCATTCGTATGACATCACCTTCTGCAAGGGTGGGCAAGTCACAAGTGTGTTGGTTGTAGTATTTGGACTGTTGTGCTTGTCACTTTGTCAGGTCTTTCATTTCTCAGTCTATTTGTGGTGTCCTGGGCTGAATGAGGGCTTTTGTCATCGGAAGGAGTGTTTGTGCTCTCCTGTTCATTAAGCGTTGTACCAGGCTTGACTCCATTCTTTGGGTTGGTGTGTTGTGGTAGTCGAGTATCGCAATGTAAGGGTCCGTTCTGGAATCCAAGGCTTTCTGGATAGGTTCTTTGCTGTTTTCACCGCTGATTCCACTTTCCCATTTGCCTTACTGTTGCCAGATGTAATGTATTGCGTGACATCAAGTGATGTTGTTTGTTGAGTTGCATATTATGGGTTGATTAAAAGTTGAGTTAAGCACATGGCCGTCATTCACATTTTGTCTGTAGCAGCGCTCCTCCCGCTTTTTGGCCATAATACACTTCATTTGGCGACGAGGACCTAAAATGGTGACTTAATTTGGTAGAGTAGATGCATTTGAGGAAAACACTGAAACATGGGAACACTATACAGAGCGTTTAGGGACATTATTTTTGATGCAAATGGTATTGGTGATGAGTCCGGAGATGACAAAGTGAAACCGGGTGCAATTCTTTTAAGTGTATGTGGAAACAAGGTTTACAAGCTGATGTGGCGATCTTTTAGTCCCGGCCAAACCAAAAGAAAAGTCGTACCAGGAGCTGGTGAAGCTTATCCAGGATCATTTAGCGCCGAAACCTTCTGAAATTGTACAAAGGTTAAGTTCAACAACCATTTTCGTAACGAAGGAGAATCAGTGAGGGTCCCCAATAAGTTTTTCGGGATCCGGATTTGGCTTATTTCAAGGCAGCGGATTTAGGATTTTAAAGGAAAGGAGAACGAGATTCAGGATTGTAATTATGACCGCGACACGGGAGTTGGCGATTTTAACTTTCGGGAATTAACCGACTGAAACAATTTACAGAATTGTATCTTGTAGTTTAATCCTGATGAAGTCTCACTAGCAGATGAAACCGGTCGATTAATAAACTCAGTTGTACACGATCATTAGTTGTTGCTGCATGCTGCCCACAAGTTTTTTCATTTTTAAATCATTTTCTTCTAATAACGACGAGGCCGACGATGATGTTGCATTTTGGTGGAATTCTGTCATTGGATCGCGAGGCAACTTTTTTGCTTGGATCGGTTTCACTTTTCGGAAGAACTGTTCACTTCTATGGCAGAATATAGTTTAATTGCAGCAAATTGCTGAAGAGGCTCCTAGATGATAACAATCATCAAATAAACTTTTCGCATTAATCTAGCCATAGGTGACCAAAGCGTACTATAAGAGTATGTATGGATTTAAAATTCAAACTAACGCTGTTTTTCCTTTGAAAGCTACAATACAGCGACGCATACTCTTTAATAACGCGTCAAAATCGCTCAAATGGCTTACAGAAGCATTTTGATGACATAAAAAGAACACCACTTAGAGAGGTTTCGAACTTTATCATAGCTTTTCAAAGGAAAACAAAAAATATTTTTTGTTCGAAATTTAAATCCATACAGGCTCTTATTTCAACCTCTTATAATTTGCTTTGGTTACCGGTGATGACGGCATTTTGAGCTGGAACATGCAGCACTGGTTAAACTGGGGTCGAAAAGAGTATATGTTTCAGTATCTGTTAAGCACAATTGTACTCGATTTTATGGAATTTCCAGATGAGCGATGCCATGGCTGAAAATTGTGAATGAGCAAACTGTCTTCTGAGTTGATTGACGGTGACTTGCCTTATGTGTAGTGAACAGTGAATTGGCCATGGCACGTTTGATATGTACCCTTAATGCTCTTCTTTGATCGCTATCATTTCCAAGAGACACGTTTTTCAGGGATCGAAGTGATCCGGAAGGCAGGCGTTATTGAACAAAAGATGCAAAACAGAAAAAAGAAAAAGAAACCAGCGAGCTATGAAAGACCATAAAAATGACTGATTGACAGACGCAACTCGGTTAAAACTAGTCATGAAAAACAAATGAACTAGATCATCGTTTTAGTGCAGAGAGATAGAGCTAATTGAACCTAACAGTCATTGAACCTGCTGGGTCGGCTGTGAGGGAATCTGGAACGGAACTTCAAGCATCGTTTTTGTTGAGGTAAGGACTTAAGAAAATATGACCAGGATTGGGATCGGGATTAGCTGGTGGAAACCGTTGGGTTTACAGGATTGAGGGAAAATTCCGGTTGGGATGGTGGGATTGAAGAACCCTATTGGGGACCCTCAATCAAGGGCAGATTTTGTGGCAG
>JAHPZR010051306.1:0-23127 GCA_019787425.1 Platygyra sinensis | reverse complement strand
GTGTAATGGAGTACATCACTCGCCTGGACAATTATGATGCACCTGATATTGCTAGTATTGCCATTGGCAGTGAACTTTATGAAGAAGCATTTGCCATCTTTAAGAAATTTGATGTGAATACATCTGCTATTCAGGTATGACAGTGGTGAACACATTGAACTAATGCTCTATGATGTGACTGAGAAATTCATCTTAGAAAGCAAAGGAAATACATCCCCATGTTCATCATTATCATCCTTATTTTACCCAGGGGGAAGGGTGTTATCCCCATGTCACCGTGCATAAACACTATACTATTTACAGAGTATTGTACACATATTTTATCTTTGTTCCCATTTAGTTGTAAAAACTTAATACATTGACACTTCAGTAAAGCTGTTTCTTTATTTTATTTTAGCTTTATTTAGCTAATAACAAACACACAGGCTTTGTTAATGTATGGTCTAGCTATAACCATACAATAAAATGTACTCTGCTCATTTTTCTTGTACAGCATCGAGAACTAATTCCAACTAAATTTGAAAGTACAGGAATAAATGATTTATTTTCTGCCAGAATTAAATGCAGGGCAGCTCAATAAAAATGTAGTGCAAAATCTAAGCCTTAAGTATTTTGTATCTCTGTTCTGTAGGTGTTGATAGAAAATGTTCAAAACTTAGACCGGGCATACGAGTTCGCCGAACGTTGTAACGAAGCGGCAGTGTGGAGTTTGTTGGCCAAAGCTCAGTTACAAAAGAACATGGTAAAAGAAGCTATTGATTGCTTTATTAAAGCTGATGATCCATCTGCATACACTGAGGTTGTGGAAGCAGCCAATAGAGAAGGTATGCCTAGTGGTGATTTTTCAGAAGTATATAGTCTTGTCAGGAAAGCTCTGTGTTTCTCAGCAGACTGATCTCGGTACTCCCTTGTATGGGCTATATAGGTATGTGTGGCCCAAGGGGTATCTTCCCCCCAGGAGACTGATTACCAATCACAAGGTTTGAATCTCATATAATTATGTGGCTAGCTCCGTGAGTGGGCAAGATGAACCAAATCGTGCGCTGTGATTGGCTACCTGAGCGAGCGAGATGGAGCTATCTTGCCGGCTAGGGACTAACCGCTGTGTCCCACGAAAAAAAAATTCCCCGAAAAGCCATATAATAAATCCTATATTGAGCATTTCGGTCAAGATGGCTGGATATTGGTTAATTTTTTTTTTTTTGCGAGTTTATGAACTTCGACTCTGTCTCGGTCCATAAACACGCAAAAAAATAACTAAACCAATATCCAGCCATCTTTACCTCACGCTTGGTAAATAACCCACATATGTATATATGTTAACACGGCACATGAAACTCATTTTATATTTAGACTGTCTTTTTTTCTATTGGAACAGGTCGTTTTGTGATTGTTCATAGAAAAAATTAAATTTTTCATTCATTGAATTTTATGGGCCGAGAATAACTAGGCATCGCGTCCTTTGTACATGCTCGACGCACTTAGCTAACTTATTAAAACTGTGAAATAGTTATGAGATATAGTACCAGTTTCATAGCTGCGTTGTATACAACTGGGATTCGATGCTGATTCTTTGTTTTGTTTTCAGGAAACTACGAAGATGTTGTTCGTTATTTACAGATGGCCCGGAAGAAGTCTAGAGATTCATTTGTAGAAACAGAGCTTATCTTTGCCTTTGCTAAGACAAACCGTCTTGCTGAACTCGAAGAATTCATTTCCGGTCCAAACCATGCTCAAATTCAGCAGGTAAGTGATATTTATTCATTCCACAGCAAACTGTTATTTTCAAGCTTACTTGAGTGCAGTGAACATCAGTCGCTGCTCAAAGGTATTATTCAAGATTTGTTAAAGCATTCAGATGCTAGCCCTTTCTATGCGAATGTTTTCTAAAAATTGTCCTTTTTTTGTTGTAGGTTGGCGATCGATGTTTCGACGAAAAAATGTACGACGCTGCCAAACTTCTGTATAATAACGTGTCGAACTTTGCAAAGCTAGCTTCAACTTTAGTTCACTTAGGAGAATACCAGGCAGCAGTGGATGGTGCTAGGAAAGCTAACAGTACCAAGACATGGAAGGAGGTGAATAAAACACATGCCTGCATCTTTCTGAACGCTTCTTTTTACCTTGTAAAACCAGGCCAGGTTATCATATTTAGGAAATGGTAAATTTTCGTGATTAGGGGTACTTTTGCCACAGTTAAAGTATTCTTGGCGTCCGTGTATCCTCATCCTGCTTAACCTGTTTTCCATTGGTATTTTTTTACTTTCAGGTTTGTTTTGCATGTGTCGAAGGAGAAGAATTCCGTTTGGCCCAAATGTGCGGACTTCATATCGTGGTCCATGCAGACGAATTAGAAGAGTTAATCAATTTCTACCAGAATCAAGGCTACTTTGAAGAGCTCATATCTCTGATGGAGGCTGCGCTGGGCCTGGAGCGAGCTCACATGGGCATGTTCACGGAGTTAGCGATCTTATATTCTAAATACAAACCTTCTAAGATGAGGGAACATCTTGAACTCTTCTGGTCTAGGGTTAACATTCCAAAGGTAAGTGTTGTACTGTTTCGTTTTGTCGTATGTCTGTAGCTAGTAACATCCTGTCTTAACTTTTACCACGGCTTGAAGTGTACCCCTTGATTATTCTGTTACTCGTTATTATGAGATGGTAAGCTGGTCTGATTCTGGCGATTCTGATTGGTTCCCAGAACGGTCCTAATTTAGCCGAGAAAGACTGCTCATAACTTTTGGAAATTGCGTTTCAAAACAATGTAGAAAAGAAAAGTTGAGAAGTTTTTTTTTTCTTTAATGTGCGAGGGACAGTTTAGCCTGGAAAACGAAAACAGCTCTTGACGCGTTTACTGATTATGGATCGCGATATGCATTTTTTTATCTGCTACTCCCAGGTTAAAAAGACATTGAACAATACAGACCTCGCCTTAGTTCAATAACATATTTATGGCTGTGGTGTTTTATTTTTGTTTCTTTGTTTATCAGGTTCTCCGCGCAGCAGAACAAGCTCACTTATGGTCAGAGCTGGTGTTTCTGTACGAAAAATACGAGGAGTATGACAATGCTGTTCAAACTATGATGACTCACCCTACTGTGGCATGGAAAGAGGCATTGTTCAAAGACGTCATCTGTAAAGTGGCTAACATTGAAATGTATTACAAATCACTACAGTTCTACTTGGATTTCAGGCCAATGTTGATCAATGATCTCCTTATGGTTCTCACTCCTCGCATGGACCACACTCGCGCTGTTAATTTCTTCAAAAAGGTATGTGAACTGTCAGGCACGTTCTATTAAGCTGTGTTTTTCACGGACACGAACAACGTGAGACTGTTGATGTACCACCAAATTTTCAAACTATTATTTTCCCAAGAGAACAGTGCTTTGCTTAGTTTGATTGTTCTCTACAGGTGAACCATCTGCCACTTGTGAAGCCGTATCTACGGTCGGTTCAAAGTCACAACAACAAGGCCATAAATGAAGCTTTGAATGATTTGCTTATTGAAGAGGAAGATTACAATGGCCTCCGTGCGTCTATTGACGCTTTTGATAATTTTGACAACATTGCGCTCGCTCAGCGCCTGGAAAAGCACGAGCTGATCGAGTTCCGCCGTATAGCGGCTTATCTTTACAAAGGCAACAACCGCTGGCAGCAGTCTGTGGAGCTCTGTAAAAGGGACAAACTTTTCAAGGTGTGCCATTTTGAAAATCCTCTCTCTTTTTGTGGGTGGGTGTGTGTGTGCGCGAGTTAGTAGAAACTACCAAGTGTTAATTGGTTTATTGCCACGTTAATTGTAACTAAATCGCTAGAAATCTGGCTGCGTATGTTTCACAGCGGATGCTACGCGTTTAGAAGAAAAAAGAGCAATGAAGCTTGTTAAATAAATACCCTGGAGCTTTTGGTATATCCTGCAGACACCGGGACCTCCGCTTAGAATTTGGACCAAAAGCCGTGGAGGTCTCTTTCTTTGTTATCACGGCGTACCGCGTAGCCAGCCCATAACATGCGCCATTTTGAATTCATTTTGTCTCTTGAATAAATTTAATTCTTATTTCAATTAATTAGAGAGTTTAAACTTGACGTTTACGGCAGACGGCGAACGGCAGAGATTACCTCGGATTTTATATTCTTTTCTTGTAATTTTTAAATGAATCACACAAAAATAGAAAAGTGTCTCTTACTATTCACAGCAAATACAAATATTTTGATTCTACTGTACAGAGAGCTGAAGACGGACGGCGAAAGTTTCATTTTTGCCGTTTGCCGTAAACGTCATGCTTAACCTCCCTAATTTCTGCGTACCGCGTAGCCGGCTACGTGGAATTTACTTCGAGTGGCGGGGTATTCTGCAGTTAAGCCCAAGCGAATGAGCTTCATCTGCCCCTTCGTTGAAACCAGTGAAAGCATTGAGCCAAATGACATCGACTTGGAGCTAAATACGATCACTGACACATTTTCTAAGATCTTCCAGCCTGACATTAAACAGTTCCTTTGTCGATTGTGAACTCCCTGCTTACGTCTGTTTCAGAGGCGAACGGGGAAACTGAAAGAAAAACACCTTCTCTGCTGCGGAAGATTTCACTTTCTTCTGGTGGCATTCATGAACACAAAAACACGTAGGGAGGGTGAGAACACGTTTCATTCAAAATACACAGGGGCTGTTGTTTTCTGTGAAAGAGAAATGTACAAGGAGGTGTTTTACTTGTTTCGGTAGGCACTAATCACAGCACTATTTTCCCAGGTTCTTGCTGTCAGTTATGCACTAAAGAGAGAAGCCTTGTTAATCAGTGAAGTTAATACGTTGCCTGGTAACTAATCCACGTCGTTATCTTACAGGACGCCATGTTATACGCGGCCGAGTCACGTAACTGCGCAACAGCAGAAGATCTTATCCACTGGTTCCTGGAAATAGGCAACAATGAGTGCTTTGCCGCCTGCCTGTTTATGTGCTATGATCTGCTCAGCCCTGATGTGGTCCTAGAGCTTGCATGGAGACACAATCTTCTCGATTTTGCAATGCCCTATATGGTACAGGTCCTCAAGGAGTACATAGACAAGGTACTGAAGTCATGTTAATCTACACTCCACCGAGTAGATACAAAAACCCAGTAAACTACAGAGTCCCAAGGATGTCCGTTACTACTTTTCTAATTTTCTCAGTGTCCCGTTTATTAAACCTAACGGGTTTTTATTTTTATTTGGAAGCGTCACATTTTCTTCACATTAAAGTTATTCATAACTTATATTGACAAGACATGTTTCAGATGAAACATCATCAAGAATACCAATTGAAAATGAGTAGTAAACAGTTAAACGGTGTGTTACGAAAATGAGAATAATTAACAATGAAGGAGCGTAACAGAAAAAGTGAAAATATGACACTAGAATAACGCAAAGTAATTTGCATGAAAGGGATAAATTAAAGATGTTTAACTTGGGAATTCAAAGAAGAGTGCTCCTAAAGAACTTGCATGGCTTCCTTAATTTTTGTCCAATGAGCTAGCAAAATCTTGAGAGTCAGTTTGATGACGTGATGTCACGTGACAGATTTGGATTAAGGTTTTGGAGCAGAATTAGTCTTCCGCGTGATTTTTTCCGAGTAAGCAGAGGCGGCCATTGCCACATTTGTAGTGCTCAGTCGTTGCTAGCTCTAGTCATTTGTCAGCAAATTAAAGACTATTTGGTATGCAACAAAGGTGTTTGTATTGGGGGTTTTACGGTATATGGGAATGCTTGTCTGAGTGACTATGTTCACGGATGCGGGTGGCAAAGTGTCTTGTTTTCGCTGAGAAGTAGCCTCTGAGATTCTTTTGCTATCCTTCCGATTTAATACCTGAAGCAACAATACCCGCCCAACCCCAAGAGTCAAACCAAATTTCTACAAATGTACTAACAGGCGACGCACCAACAGCGCCAAACCCCGTTCAAGAACTACCAGAAATCACACCAGCGACTCCAGTTCAAGCACCAACCCAAGTGACAGCCCCACAAGCCTTATCTACCACGGCAACCTCTTCCTCTATCGCGTCTCCCTCCCTCCCTCCTTCAATTTTGACACCCCCTCCCACAGTCGAATCGCTGTCACCAGTTAGAAAGCGTAAACGCCCCCAGTCCGTCAAATTTGTAAATTACTTGGACTATGAACCGAAGAGAGCCTCTAGACGATCTCGACGTGTACACAGAACTTCGCCTTACAAGTCCTCTCAATACGATAAAGACGATTGATTTCCTAATACTTTACTCAGTTTTGTTCAGTTGTAATTTTCGTGTATGCATTTCAAATCTCTGTGTATTATTTTTTTTTTGTATTCGCTAATAAACGTAATAAAAGAAACAAGTTGTTCAAACATATTTATTGTCGCGTGTTGACACTTAATTAGCGGTCCGAGCTTCTATTGTTGTCATTTCAATGACAGAGCTGTCCCATGGGTTTCTCCGTTCGAGTTTTGTCAGTATGCAAATCTAGGGAGTGGAGTTCAGTGCGTGACTAACGGAGCGGAAAACTCGAGCAGTTAGCTAAGAATTAATTCTCTCTCTCGTCAGCAAAGCTGAGAATAAAAGCATGATAGATTCTACCTAAACCAATCGGGGTTAAAAGATCCCGATTTCGAAAATCGGAGAACGGTTTCAAACTGAGAAAGCTAGAGAACCTTATTACGCTTTCAAAAAATTTGCGCTTGTCAACGTTTCCGAATCACGGACAGTTAAACAAGCGCTCAAAGTAGTTTAAAAAAACATGGCCGCTAGTGAAAAAAAAATCATCTTCATGATAAACGTTTCGAATTAACTGAAAGTCTCGGAGATAGACTTTCGCAGCAAAGCGATTACAAGAACAATACCGCTTTCGTTAAAATTCGCTTTTACTGATAATTTTAACACGTAAGAGATTTTTTTCAATCAAAGTTCGCTATTAGCGGGCAAGCCACTGTACTCGAGCGACGCTTATCAGTAAACCTATACCGAATTAGTATGGAGGAAGTCAAAAATTATTATGCAGGAACGCATTTTACCTAGACAGTTTGAATATTAATGATTTCCTTCGACCTATACCCATACCTATACCTATACCTAGATCCGGCTAATTCTGCTGAACATCTACTACTTTCATATTCGTCCACTACGGCACTGCGGACCGTGGTGGCAGTTCATTTTACACCTTGGGAGTTTTAATATTCACATTCGTCCACTTCGGCACTGCGGACCGCGGTAGCAGTCCTGTTTATTCTTTGGACTTTTAATTCTTATTCATTCACTGCGAGACCACGGTGCCAAGACGTCACTGAGCATCTTACCAGTGAACGGGAATTCTAAAATTGCTTCCAATGCACACAGCCAGCCTTTGTATTGAGGGTCACGTTCCCACTTGCTATTGTATAAGCACTGGCCCTTCCGCCCTTTTGACTCCATAACACCGCAAAATTCCTTGCGCACGAGATGACTATCAAGACCGGTAAAAAATTGAAGGACGGTAAAGGTTGCAATACCTTCATCATGGAAGGCACGGTTCCTAAGGTAGGTCAAATAAGAACAATACTGTACACCAGAAGTCACCCCACGAACTTGAAAGAGTTTCACGCGATGTTTCACGCATAAAATTGTCTCTTGCTGAGCTTTCAAAGTTCACTGTAGGCAAGACAACGTCGCGTTAATGAAGTTTCAATTATTCAAGGCCTTTTCGATAAGATTCAAGGACTACTGGGGAAATTCAAGGACTTTTCAAGGACTTGGGCAAATTTTTCAATTTTCAAGGACTTTTCAAGGGGTTGATGTTTTTTCAAGGACTATTGAAGGCCCGTGCGAACCATGGACTCACTTGTTTCGGGCATTTCGCGCTTGATCAGCTCAATTCGATTTGATATGATCTGGCTAGATAGGACACCTGTTGAATAATTATTCTAGACCATTTGCTCATTCTCGAATAGTACATAACACGCATTGTATGAAAGTTTTTAATCGGCTTATTGTGATGTGTATATTTCTCAAATGTTATAATTGCATTACCTTTCTTTGAAAACTTACTTTGCTCAGCGTATCTCAGTTTAATGAATTCATATTCATTCATGCACAAACAACTAAATATCCAAGATCAAATAAACAGGAGCGTCTCTTAATGCCAGATCTATTCACTTTTTTAAACCAATTTTGCTCAGCGTTATTCATGTAACAAAAACTGACGAAACATTTCGACCTGTTTGCTCATTCTCGAATGGTGCACCGTATTTGTAGGTTTCTAATCAGCTCATTGTGTATGCATAAATTCCTCCAATGTTAGCGTTGAATTTACTTTTTTGGAGAACTTTGCATAGTATCTCAAGTTTTATTCATGAAAAATAACTGACAACAAAAGCACACCCTTCACAGAAATCTTACATTAGGAACGCAAAAAATTTTAACACGAGAATGTCTTAAACTATCACCGATTCACACTGTACCATTGTGTCAACGAGACTAAAGTCACATGATGACCAGGCAAAAAACAGCTCATGCTCGGAGATATATTCACCGCAAATAAGTGAAAATGTCGCACTGATATGAATGGCGTTTATTACCCATACACACATACGTAAGTTTGACCTACACAGAGTGAAATCAAACCCCAAAACTCTTCTTAGAAGTCAAGTAAAAGCATACAGGCAATCATTGCACCATTTACTAATTCTACATTAAACTGTTTTATACGACTACTGGATGATTCCTTCTGAGTCTTACATGAATTCGAAATTTTAAGTTCTTACTGCAAGCAATTGGCCGACGAGAATATAAAAAATGCCTTAGAAATATAGGGCCTAGCTATTTTTGTTTGATACTAATTGTTTATTTGGTCTTGTCACATGTAGCCCGGGGGCATCTGATACCCTGGGGGGTACTGTTGGGCTGGCGCCATGCCTGGTATGTTAGGTACCATGCTTGGTCCTGCTGTTATCATTAACTGGTCAGCACCTGAAATCAACGGAGATTAGTCAGACTTTAGCTAAGACTATAACCAAAGCGGTAATAGATTGACGTCATTAGTCCTTCAAGTAGCGGGACTAGTGCCCGTTTCTCCGAGGTCCCGAAAAGGTTTCGCACCCAAAAAGCCGTAGCAAATTCTCAACCTTACGACTATAGAGCTGATTTATGCACATATTCTTAATATGAACAGAGGTTCCCTTCATTCAAGAAGGTTGAAGCGAATACACCCCTCTCTGTCTTTAATACGGAATAAATAAAAAATGGCTTTACGGGCCCGAAAAGTTTCTGGGGCTTTGCAGACACACACCCCCGAGGCCTTTTTCTCGAAAGCCCGGAAATTTTTCGGGCCGGTAGAGCCATTTTTAGTTCATCTGTATATAAAAACGGAGAACTGTATTCGTCTGAAACATCTTGTATGAAGGGAACTCCAGTTCATATCAAGGTTACCGTATACCTTCAGATCGGCAATTTTCTTCAAATTTCGATTTTATGGTTAAAGTAATGATCCAAATAAAATCTCTAAGGTAAAAAAGAACTCATTGAAAAAGACTAAATATTGGCAGAGAAATGGCGGTTTTGAGGTTTTAGCCGGAAGTAAAAATTATCTAAAACTCAGAGGGAATAGACGAGTTCACGCTCAAAGGGGCATTATGGGTAATCAGGGTACGATTTCAAGGAAACAAAGCAGCAAAATGTACGTTTTTCTTTATATTTCAGATCTGAGTTTCATTTTCGAGAAGAAACTATTACGGTAAGCGGAGAAACCCCTTTTCTGTATTTACTAGCGTTTCCGAGTCGATTGAGCTAGGCACTAGCCTACTTATCAGAGTAACGGAGATGCTATTTTTGTGGCTTGAGCGGCTAAGTCTTGATCACATCATTTGGTTTTAACCGTAAAAAAAATTCGCGCGCCCACAACATTCACTCGATCGACTCAAAAACGCTGGTAAACCTTGAAAAGAGGTTACTCCGCATACTGTATGTGTTTCGTCACCGAATTTGAAATCAGAACGGAAATATATAGAAAAAAACATTTGTTTTACAACTTTGCTTCTTTGTAGATTTGCCCTGATTACCCACAATGCCCCTTAGAGCGTGAACTCGTCTATTTGTCCGATTGTCCCCAAATTTTGACAACGGGTAAGATTTAAAACACAAAAAACAAAAAACGTGTCTGCGAATTTTTTCTTTCGAAATATTTTTTCACTGAGAGCGATTTTTGTACAAACACTTCACATTTTTCTTATACTATTTCGAAAACGTTCCATAACTTTCCACTGTAACTGACGATGGCAAGACGCAGACGTTTTTTAGCGCTTTGGGTCCGGAAACTGAGGAACAAATTAAATTAGCGACAGGTAAAATTCGCTTTGACTTGTTGTAGCTTTGAAAAGGTGATTCGGACGCTGGCATTCAGAAGTCGTGAAAAATTTTCAAATTCATTTTATTTCAAAAATTATTGGTATAGTTGGATAGCCAGCTCTATAAGCTTTAATTTGATATTGGGGTTTAGGTAACTACAGTTTTAACTGGACGTGCTACATTGCTTGTACGCGAAACACCCCTGAAGGTATACTGTAACCTTAAGGATATGGGAATAAAACAGCTCTGAAATCTCAAGGTACGAGATTTTGCTATGGCTTTACGGGCCCGTAAAGTTTCCGAGGCTTCCGAGAAACGGCCCCTGGACTGTAACTATCTTGCAAGTGAGGCTAATGCGAAGAGTCTTATCAAATCTAAATGACTTTAATCTCTCTTCAGTGATGTATTCCCGAATCAGTCTCAACTGTCCAATACCTAAAGTACGTCAAACGTAAAGAAACAAGCCACACTACAAGTATCGTACCGAACACGATTGGCTGATCTTGCTTGCTCTCTTCTTGATCTTTCCGCTCCGCTTCTGAGACAGCTAATTTGTTGACCTGATGAGAACAAAACTTTTTGTCTTAATCCAGCTGTCTGATGTTGATTGACAGACTTGCTGTAAAAATGCACGACAATAGTTTGGCAAACTTGAACCTCGCATTCTGAAGATAAGAGCCGTTATTATAGTAAAGATATCAATGACGTCACGTATTGTTATTAATATGCCAACCAGAGAACTATTGGTTGGAGAAACAAAGAGTTCTTTTGTTTCACGTTTTCAACATTTAAATAACAAAAACAATGTTTGTAAACAAATATCTTCCCTATAAGTTGTCTTCTGTTGTCGCTATAATTTTTGGAGAGGGAAAGATATTTTCTTAACAGTATTAAATCGGAAGGATAGCAAAAGAATCTCAGAGGCTACTTCTCAGCGAAAACAAGACACTTTGCCACCCGCATCCGTGAACATAGTCACTCAGACAAGCATTCCCATATACCGTAAAACCCCCAATACAAACACCTTTGTTGCATACCAAATAGTCTTTAATTTGCTGACAAATGACTAGAGCTAGCAACGACTGAGCACTACAAATGTGGCAATGGCCGCCTCTGCTTACTCGGAAAAAATCACGCGGAAGACTAATTCTGCTCCAAAACCTTAATCCAAATCTGTCACGTGACATCACGTCATCAAACTGACTCTCAAGATTTTGCTAGCTCATTGGACAAAAATTAAGGAAGCCATGCAAGTTCTTTAGGAGCACTCTTCTTTGAATTCCCAAGTTAAACATCTTTAATTTATCCCTTTCATGCAAATTACTTTGCGTTATTCTAGTGTCATATTTTCACTTTTTCTGTTACGCTCCTTCATTGTTAATTATTCTCATTTTCGTAACACACCGTTTAACTGTTTACTACTCATTTTCAATTGGTATTCTTGATGATGTTTCATCTGAAACATGTCTTGTCAATATAAGTTATGAATAACTTTAATGTGAAGAAAATGTGACGCTTCCAAATAAAAATAAAAACCCGTTAGGTTTAATAAACGGGACACTGAGAAAATTAGAAAAGTAGTAACGGACATCCTTGGGACTCTGTAGTTTACTGGGTTTTTGTATCTACTCGGTGGAGTGTAGATTAACATGACTTCAGTACCTTGTCTATGTACTCCTTGAGGACCTGTAC
The DNA here is from genome assembly GCA_019787425.1 of Platygyra sinensis. Classification (NCBI taxonomy): domain Eukaryota; kingdom Metazoa; phylum Cnidaria; class Anthozoa; order Scleractinia; family Merulinidae; genus Platygyra; species Platygyra sinensis. Next base: position 11,113 of record JAHPZR010051306.1, on the reverse strand, counting down.
CATATAGGGCATTGCAAAATCGAGAAGATTGTGTCTCCATGCAAGCTCTAGGACCACATCAGGGCTGAGCAGATCATAGCACATAAACAGGCAGGCGGCAAAGCACTCATTGTTGCCTATTTCCAGGAACCAGTGGATAAGATCTTCTGCTGTTGCGCAGTTACGTGACTCGGCCGCGTATAACATGGCGTCCTGTAAGATAACGACGTGGATTAGTTACCAGGCAACGTATTAACTTCACTGATTAACAAGGCTTCTCTCTTTAGTGCATAACTGACAGCAAGAACCTGGGAAAATAGTGCTGTGATTAGTGCCTACCGAAACAAGTAAAACACCTCCTTGTACATTTCTCTTTCACAGAAAACAACAGCCCCTGTGTATTTTGAATGAAACGTGTTCTCACCCTCCCTACGTGTTTTTGTGTTCATGAATGCCACCAGAAGAAAGTGAAATCTTCCGCAGCAGAGAAGGTGTTTTTCTTTCAGTTTCCCCGTTCGCCTCTGAAACAGACGTAAGCAGGGAGTTCACAATCGACAAAGGAACTGTTTAATGTCAGGCTGGAAGATCTTAGAAAATGTGTCAGTGATCGTATTTAGCTCCAAGTCGATGTCATTTGGCTCAATGCTTTCACTGGTTTCAACGAAGGGGCAGATGAAGCTCATTCGCTTGGGCTTAACTGCAGAATACCCCGCCACTCGAAGTAAATTCCACGTAGCCGGCTACGCGGTACGCAGAAATTAGGGAGGTTAAGCATGACGTTTACGGCAAACGGCAAAAATGAAACTTTCGCCGTCCGTCTTCAGCTCTCTGTACAGTAGAATCAAAATATTTGTATTTGCTGTGAATAGTAAGAGACACTTTTCTATTTTTGTGTGATTCATTTAAAAATTACAAGAAAAGAATATAAAATCCGAGGTAATCTCTGCCGTTCGCCGTCTGCCGTAAACGTCAAGTTTAAACTCTCTAATTAATTGAAATAAGAATTAAATTTATTCAAGAGACAAAATGAATTCAAAATGGCGCATGTTATGGGCTGGCTACGCGGTACGCCGTGATAACAAAGAAAGAGACCTCCACGGCTTTTGGTCCAAATTCTAAGCGGAGGTCCCGGTGTCTGCAGGATATACCAAAAGCTCCAGGGTATTTATTTAACAAGCTTCATTGCTCTTTTTTCTTCTAAACGCGTAGCATCCGCTGTGAAACATACGCAGCCAGATTTCTAGCGATTTAGTTACAATTAACGTGGCAATAAACCAATTAACACTTGGTAGTTTCTACTAACTCGCGCACACACACACCCACCCACAAAAAGAGAGAGGATTTTCAAAATGGCACACCTTGAAAAGTTTGTCCCTTTTACAGAGCTCCACAGACTGCTGCCAGCGGTTGTTGCCTTTGTAAAGATAAGCCGCTATACGGCGGAACTCGATCAGCTCGTGCTTTTCCAGGCGCTGAGCGAGCGCAATGTTGTCAAAATTATCAAAAGCGTCAATAGACGCACGGAGGCCATTGTAATCTTCCTCTTCAATAAGCAAATCATTCAAAGCTTCATTTATGGCCTTGTTGTTGTGACTTTGAACCGACCGTAGATACGGCTTCACAAGTGGCAGATGGTTCACCTGTAGAGAACAATCAAACTAAGCAAAGCACTGTTCTCTTGGGAAAATAATAGTTTGAAAATTTGGTGGTACATCAACAGTCTCACGTTGTTCGTGTCCGTGAAAAACACAGCTTAATAGAACGTGCCTGACAGTTCACATACCTTTTTGAAGAAATTAACAGCGCGAGTGTGGTCCATGCGAGGAGTGAGAACCATAAGGAGATCATTGATCAACATTGGCCTGAAATCCAAGTAGAACTGTAGTGATTTGTAATACAATTCAATGTTAGCCACTTTACAGATGACGTCTTTGAACAATGCCTCTTTCCATGCCACAGTAGGGTGAGTCATCATAGTTTGAACAGCATTGTCATACTCCTCGTATTTTTCGTACAGAAACACCAGCTCTGACCATAAGTGAGCTTGTTCTGCTGCGCGGAGAACCTGATAAACAAAGAAACAAAAATAAAACACCACAGCCATAAATATGTTATTGAACTAAGGCGAGGTCTGTATTGTTCAATGTCTTTTTAACCTGGGAGTAGCAGATAAAAAAATGCATATCGCGATCCATAATCAGTAAACGCGTCAAGAGCTGTTTTCGTTTTCCAGGCTAAACTGTCCCTCGCACATTAAAGAAAAAAAAAACTTCTCAACTTTTCTTTTCTACATTGTTTTGAAACGCAATTTCCAAAAGTTATGAGCAGTCTTTCTCGGCTAAATTAGGACCGTTCTGGGAACCAATCAGAATCGCCAGAATCAGACCAGCTTACCATCTCATAATAACGAGTAACAGAATAATCAAGGGGTACACTTCAAGCCGTGGTAAAAGTTAAGACAGGATGTTACTAGCTACAGACATACGACAAAACGAAACAGTACAACACTTACCTTTGGAATGTTAACCCTAGACCAGAAGAGTTCAAGATGTTCCCTCATCTTAGAAGGTTTGTATTTAGAATATAAGATCGCTAACTCCGTGAACATGCCCATGTGAGCTCGCTCCAGGCCCAGCGCAGCCTCCATCAGAGATATGAGCTCTTCAAAGTAGCCTTGATTCTGGTAGAAATTGATTAACTCTTCTAATTCGTCTGCATGGACCACGATATGAAGTCCGCACATTTGGGCCAAACGGAATTCTTCTCCTTCGACACATGCAAAACAAACCTGAAAGTAAAAAAATACCAATGGAAAACAGGTTAAGCAGGATGAGGATACACGGACGCCAAGAATACTTTAACTGTGGCAAAAGTACCCCTAATCACGAAAATTTACCATTTCCTAAATATGATAACCTGGCCTGGTTTTACAAGGTAAAAAGAAGCGTTCAGAAAGATGCAGGCATGTGTTTTATTCACCTCCTTCCATGTCTTGGTACTGTTAGCTTTCCTAGCACCATCCACTGCTGCCTGGTATTCTCCTAAGTGAACTAAAGTTGAAGCTAGCTTTGCAAAGTTCGACACGTTATTATACAGAAGTTTGGCAGCGTCGTACATTTTTTCGTCGAAACATCGATCGCCAACCTACAACAAAAAAAGGACAATTTTTAGAAAACATTCGCATAGAAAGGGCTAGCATCTGAATGCTTTAACAAATCTTGAATAATACCTTTGAGCAGCGACTGATGTTCACTGCACTCAAGTAAGCTTGAAAATAACAGTTTGCTGTGGAATGAATAAATATCACTTACCTGCTGAATTTGAGCATGGTTTGGACCGGAAATGAATTCTTCGAGTTCAGCAAGACGGTTTGTCTTAGCAAAGGCAAAGATAAGCTCTGTTTCTACAAATGAATCTCTAGACTTCTTCCGGGCCATCTGTAAATAACGAACAACATCTTCGTAGTTTCCTGAAAACAAAACAAAGAATCAGCATCGAATCCCAGTTGTATACAACGCAGCTATGAAACTGGTACTATATCTCATAACTATTTCACAGTTTTAATAAGTTAGCTAAGTGCGTCGAGCATGTACAAAGGACGCGATGCCTAGTTATTCTCGGCCCATAAAATTCAATGAATGAAAAATTTAATTTTTTCTATGAACAATCACAAAACGACCTGTTCCAATAGAAAAAAAGACAGTCTAAATATAAAATGAGTTTCATGTGCCGTGTTAACATATACATATGTGGGTTATTTACCAAGCGTGAGGTAAAGATGGCTGGATATTGGTTTAGTTATTTTTTTGCGTGTTTATGGACCGAGACAGAGTCGAAGTTCATAAACTCGCAAAAAAAAAAAAATTAACCAATATCCAGCCATCTTGACCGAAATGCTCAATATAGGATTTATTATATGGCTTTTCGGGGAATTTTTTTTTCGTGGGACACAGCGGTTAGTCCCTAGCCGGCAAGATAGCTCCATCTCGCTCGCTCAGGTAGCCAATCACAGCGCACGATTTGGTTCATCTTGCCCACTCACGGAGCTAGCCACATAATTATATGAGATTCAAACCTTGTGATTGGTAATCAGTCTCCTGGGGGGAAGATACCCCTTGGGCCACACATACCTATATAGCCCATACAAGGGAGTACCGAGATCAGTCTGCTGAGAAACACAGAGCTTTCCTGACAAGACTATATACTTCTGAAAAATCACCACTAGGCATACCTTCTCTATTGGCTGCTTCCACAACCTCAGTGTATGCAGATGGATCATCAGCTTTAATAAAGCAATCAATAGCTTCTTTTACCATGTTCTTTTGTAACTGAGCTTTGGCCAACAAACTCCACACTGCCGCTTCGTTACAACGTTCGGCGAACTCGTATGCCCGGTCTAAGTTTTGAACATTTTCTATCAACACCTACAGAACAGAGATACAAAATACTTAAGGCTTAGATTTTGCACTACATTTTTATTGAGCTGCCCTGCATTTAATTCTGGCAGAAAATAAATCATTTATTCCTGTACTTTCAAATTTAGTTGGAATTAGTTCTCGATGCTGTACAAGAAAAATGAGCAGAGTACATTTTATTGTATGGTTATAGCTAGACCATACATTAACAAAGCCTGTGTGTTTGTTATTAGCTAAATAAAGCTAAAATAAAATAAAGAAACAGCTTTACTGAAGTGTCAATGTATTAAGTTTTTACAACTAAATGGGAACAAAGATAAAATATGTGTACAATACTCTGTAAATAGTATAGTGTTTATGCACGGTGACATGGGGATAACACCCTTCCCCCTGGGTAAAATAAGGATGATAATGATGAACATGGGGATGTATTTCCTTTGCTTTCTAAGATGAATTTCTCAGTCACATCATAGAGCATTAGTTCAATGTGTTCACCACTGTCATACCTGAATAGCAGATGTATTCACATCAAATTTCTTAAAGATGGCAAATGCTTCTTCATAAAGTTCACTGCCAATGGCAATACTAGCAATATCAGGTGCATCATAATTGTCCAGGCGAGTGATGTACTCCATTACACGTGTCCGATCAGCCTTGATAGCTGTCAAAATCAGCAAGTTCTGCAGATTTCTGGAAGAATATAAATCATGAACTTCACGATAATGAAACAAAAAATAACTTTAAAGTTTTCTATAAAATAATTTGCTGAAACTGCCCATTCTTTGCCTTCAATTTTCAAGGATGTGCAGATATGCACTCATCAAGTTCTGTTACAATAGCTGTTTCATTAGCAACAAAGACTAGTAAAGGTAAACATCATAGGTTTAAGTGCAAATACAGCAACTGCAAATTTAACCCCAAAACAGAAAGATTTCAGGCTTCAAGATTTTTACTTTTGAAGCCTGGCAATCTCTTTACAGGTGGAAATTACAATTGCTTAAATGCCATAATAACAACTGTGATGGTCAATTCTCATTCCAATTGTATTTCTGCAGGCACACAATTCATTTTTAGAAATACATGTACAAACCAACTTAACACCAAATTTTAGTTTTTACATCAATCAATCCATCAATTCATCAGTCAGTCAGTTGGTCAGTCGGTCTTTCTGTCTGTCCCTTCCTCTGTCAAATCTCTCTGAAATGCTGGCCACAAGGCTTTGTCCATTTTGAGAGGGTGCTCTAAATATTTGATGAACCCCAAAGAGAAATAAAATTTGAAACATTTTGAAGTCCAAACCACTTTCAGATTTCTTTAGCTCAGAATCATCATTTGTAAACTCGAATCAACTTTTTCCCTTCACACAAACAAATGTTCTTTTTACAGTTGGACTGGCCCAAGGAGTACATTTTAATACAGTATCACACCTGTGGTCACTGAAAACTGAGTTTTCTAGGACAATCTTTTCTAGAAGTTCAATAAGTTCATTTGGAAGATCAGCAGTCATGAATGCCTTGACTGTACATGACACATCCTCAGGATCTTGAGTCTCTGAAAGTGCTGTTTGAACAACCTTTACAATCAAGCAGAACATGTAATTTTAGAATGTCACTTACAGCGCTGATTATATTACCGTGAACACCTAAAATATGTCTGGAATGTTTATTGTGTTGTAACCAATCACATGCGAGATCTTCACACCACAGAAACCACAGGCAACGAACCGTTTCCTATCGACAACGGAACAAACTATCTTTGTTTTGTTTAAGGATACAAACTGTCTTTATAGGAATTTAAAACACCGCTGTTCCCCAAGATCAGTGCTGAGGACCGCAACCAGATCATCGTTCGAGTTTAGAAAGAAAAAATTTATTAGCCAACGCGACGGCGACCAGCTTTCCATGTAACGACATCACATGAAGATAATAAAAAATCAACAATGGTGATTAGCATAATCCTTGCTAATATTTTTTGTAGAACAAGGGTTGATTTGTGTGGGCTAACAATTGAACCCTCGAACTAATGTGCCGGCAGAAGTTCCTTGATCACACGATTGCAAACTGGAAAGACCGCCGAACAAATTTGCGATCAGGCGTAACTAATTATTCCAATTTCGATTGTTACAAAAAGTTTGCCAAACCGTCATGTGCGTCCGCCTGGCACATCAGCTTAATTTACTTCAAAATCGCTCAAACCTGTATTCTTCGCTATTATAGCACATACTGTAAACAAATGGGCCGGAAAGTAATTGTTTACTTGTAAAAAGACTGAATGTTAAAACAAAATGAAAATAATTTGTTCCGTGGCCGATAGGAAACAACCGTTCGTTGCTTGTGGTTTCTGTGGTGTAAAGATCTCGCATGTGATTGGTTACAACACAATAAACATTCCAGACATATTTTAGGTGTTCACGGTAATGTAATCAGCGCTGCAATCCCTTCTTGCAGCAATACTTTAAACTTAATTAAAACTGGAGTAGACAACTTAATGCTTAAAGACCTTTTACTTGGCTTCATAATGCATTATCAAAATCTAACTTTACAATTGACCACACAATGTTAACAAATAAAATGATAAGGATATTTTAAATAAGAGATAAGATTACATCTTTACTATTCAAGTCGCTTCATTGATTATCTGGGGTTATTGCTCATCTTGAACATAAAATGTTAAAAAAAAAGTAATAATAATGATAATGATAATGATAATGATAATGATAATAATAATGATAGTCAAGTGTTAGCCCTGCACACCTGATCAATAAGTTGCCTGCGGAACTGGTTTGTTTCCAGTAGTACTTCTGCCCAAAGATCTGGATCCCTCCTTCGAACAAGGTATCTTGCCAGACTCTTGAACAGGGAGTTCTCATTACAAACCTTTGAAGTGGGAAGAACATAGTCATATATTACTGAGGATTTGAAAAGTGGTGGGGAGGGGAGGGGAAGGGAGACTCTGCCCGAAAGAAGCCTTTTTCCAAGTTGGGGATATATAAACAAATAAGGTTTTCATGAGTTGAAGTTAGGATCAAAAGGCTCTTTAAGCTAACCTGTGATACTTGGAACAGCATGCTTCATACAATATTTACATACATGTATGATAAGATGTAGAGGATTTTGTATGTTACATTTTTTTGTATGTTACATGACACAGCATAAATATTACACTTGGAACACTTGTCCTGTAAAGTAATGACCTATAAAGTAATGAGTTCTAAGAAAAAACTTTAAATGTCATGTGCATAGAATGTTGCAGTTAAAATAACTATAATCAACTAAATTTCTATCAAATGAGACCCAATTAACCTTTTAATTTACCTTTCCTCACCTTAAGAATTACCCCAGAGAGTAGAGGGCTAATCTGATACTGATGTTCTATGTTTGTCAAAGACATTGATAAATTGAATTATACACCCACCTTTGCTGTATATCAGAGTCTTTAAATTTAATTTGGGAGCACATGTTTGAATCCAAATACCAAAAATCAGTACATTGCTTCGGCAGCCATTTTGTTCACAATGATTGGGCAAATGTTGCTTCCTTGTGAAACACAGTTGTCAAGGAAATGACCCAACAACTGACCGAATGACCAATTAACTGACTAAGCTAGTGACTTTTACCCCAACTGCCCTCATATTCCCATCAAGCTATAAAACCACTTGTTAAAAAATAGGTCCATAATGAGCACTTGTGGGCTTATTCTTAGTTTTACTCCATTTAGTTGGAGTTTGTTTTTAAACATAAGTATCTGGGAGTTGAATTGCTACAAGAGAGCAGGCGATCACTTGAAAGACAAAGGTGTAGAAATAAGTGAATTATGTAACAGATTTTTTAGATGTCTGATATCAACACAGACAAGTCCTTAAAACTTTTGAGTGGGAAATTTATTGAATACTGTTTACTTACTTTATGCTCTAAAAATACACAGCTCATAGTCCCTTTGGGACATAATACAACAACAATCTCTCTTCATTTGGCCTTAATGCTTGCAGCATTTGATTTTGTTAAGATTCTTTATCTTTAACTTTACTGGAATCGGTGGTATCTGTCATGATTGGCCTTTTAGATTTTATCAAGATTGGTTTTACAGACTTGTGAGAACCATTTAATGCCATATTTAACAATTAATTAAGCTAGTTTTTCTGTTTTCATGAGAAAAAAAGATGGTCATTTTTTGGATCTGCAACAGCACAACAGCAGTAACATCAAAGTGTTTCACAGGCTGTAAAAAACACAGCAACCAAAACTACAAGTGGATTGTCTGTACCTTGATTAGCTCTGCATCACACTGTCCTCTTTCATAAGCTATGCAGGCCAAGTGTGGATCTCTCTTTTCACAGTATTTACCGACCACTTTACTGTCGTAATAAGGATTTTCTCTGAAAAAATAACATTTTAAGTTACAACAACGAACAATCTCAGGTGCTTGATATATATCTCCTCATTCAAAATGAAAGTGAGCAGCAAATGGAGATATAAAATCACAAAACATCTACAACAATTACAATAAGAACACCATCACCAACATTGTTTCCTTTGTTTAACCCATTGACGCCTGGGCCAGCTATAACCGGCCACGAAGATCATTGTTCTGACGTCATCAAGTTTGACCAAAATTGGCCTCACTTACGCTCAAGTTCTGCTGGAGGAAAATCTTTCCAAGTGATGCCCAGATCAGAGTAATTTGGTCAATTGAGCCTGAAATATACATGAAAATGCTCAGAAATGTCAGTGAAACACTGGCAGAAAAAATTTTCTTGACTCCATGGTAAGGATTGCCTGTCTCAATTGTGTGGTTCCAGGAAATATCCATACCCCCACCATGGAGGGAATAAGAAATCTGAAGGGGAGCGGGTTCAAAGACCAAGGAAATTCCAGAGGGAGGGGGGTTGAATGATCGATTTAGTTTCCAGAGGTCCTTTGATTCAATACAGATTTGAATGTTGATCTATGTAGCTGTTCAAAAAATCCTTTCTTACATACTAAGTAGAACTTTCAAATGAAAAATAGTGTCTTGAATACTTGTATTTGACTCGCATTATATTTGAAATACATTTTCTTTCTTTAACATGCACTTAGGAAGACAACAAATGCGAAGAATGTGCCATTGCATGGAAATGGCCGCCATTACTTGTTACCAGTCCACATGGCGTCACCTTGTGGACCGAAAAGCACTGGAGACTAAAATAGCCTACTTTGTTTTCGCATCGGTCTTCGAAGTGGCAGTTGATTTCTTTTGTGAAAATTAGTTTCTTTATAAAGGTAGAAATGTTACAATTTCACAAACTTGAAAATTTCTTATCCTGCTTATCTCTTTGTATGTAATTTTGCTGCAAAATTGGCTTTCGTCCTGAGTCTGTTAGCGATTGTGTTCACAATAAAAGTATGGTGTCAATTTCATCCACACTCGTTTTATTAGTCCTTCAATGGAAATTGTACCACATTTACAAAGGGAGTTAGTCGTGTAGGAAGGTAATTTGACAAGTTACCATTTTATCTTTTCTTTTGGTTTCAAATGTTTCTCGTGTTTGGAAACCTGATGAAACCCTCGCACTTGTTTTTGAAATATTACTTAACACACTTTCTTGCCAGGGTATGGGAGGTGTACAAAATAGTAGTGGAAAGTCTGGAAGTGGTTGGGGGGTTATTTAAGTGGTCAAAAATGGAATTCTGGGGAGGAGGGGGAGGCCTTATGTGAAATTCCATATGTGGTGGGGGTTTAGATATTTGCCCGAACTACAGATTCTGCTTTCTTGGGAATTCTTCAAGTGGAACTAAGCCCAGTAAAAGGTCAATCACAATGCAGCAAAAAGATCACAAAAGAAAAAAGGAAGGGCAAAAGAAAAAATAAATAAAATAAAATAAAAAACGAAAAGCCTAAAGATGTAGGCCACTTTCTACAGTTTGATTTCTGTGCATGCCTGAGCAAAAATGTTGTAAAACATGATGCTAGTGGAAAGAAAGGCACGATGTCATGTTGCAAATACCTTTTCAGCTGATTGCAGTCAATTTGACTCGTATCCAGGCTAAAAATGTCTAAAAACTGTGTTTTTGGCAAAAAGCTCCAGGTGTCAATGGGTTAAACTATTATTTATCCTCAAAATTTTGTTCTCACAAACTAGATAAATACCATGCCAGCTCCAGTATTACTAATACCATATCATACATGTACCAACCTAAGAAATCTCTCAGGATTGTTGTTGGCATCAATATAGATCTTTGCCAGTGCATTATGGGTGGCCGGTTCTTCAGAACCATCGTGTATTTTTGCTTCTAGCCAAGGCAATAATAGCTTGAGACGGTTTCTTTTTTCAACTTCTTCAACTAGTTCATCAGTTGAGAATTGGCCACGTACAGCCATCATGAGACTTTTGATGACATCTTCTGTGCAATCCACATCCAACAAACCTCCTACTACGACAGGCAGACGTGAGGGATTCACCTGACAACGAAAAAATATGAAATTACTAAAATCCATTTTTAAATGCTATTTCTTCTTGAAGTGTTACCATCTTATCTTGGTTATATATATGTTCAATGAAAGTCTGCTCCATCTTTGGGGTGCATCTTATAACTGAGTATAGCCTTCCAGGCATTCAGTTAGTTGAGACGCAGCACAGAAAACAGTGCGCAAAAAAATAAAAAGTGCGGCGAGAGGAAGCAAGAGAACGCCTGTGGCCAACCTTTCTCTGAAACATGTTCATGGAATATTTCAAACTTTGT
>JAHPZR010051304.1:20000-31619 GCA_019787425.1 Platygyra sinensis | reverse complement strand
CTGTTCATCAAGGTGATGTCTGCTGATGTGGTGGCCTGACGTATTCTCACATTTCATTTATAGACATCTTCAGAACACATTTATAACTATTTGTAGTTCCTAGAGGACGTTTACATTGTACTTTTGTTATAAATGTGCTTTCTAATAATATTATCCTTGTACGTGGTAGAACAATTTACCATTATGCAGGGAAAACAGTTTATACAAGTATGTTAAACTGCTGACCCCCACTGGTTGTTAAGTTCTAACCTTGAGACAGCGTTCCTGTTTAAGCATGTAATGTAGTTATGGCTGTTTGACTTTTGACGGGGTGGGAGGGGGGTGATTGGTATAGGCACAATTTCATTTAACCCTTTTATGCAATAAGGACATGTTTTTTTTCTCCATGTAACATATTTTCAGCTCAAGGATCATATTTTGACAGTAATCATGTGCATGCATTTTTTTGGTACAAGTATGCTTGCAGGATATTTTTTTTTCAAAGTCACTAACCAACCCCCCCTAAAAAATCAAAAAGTCTACCCCTTAGCTGCAATTACTAGTGGACCTGGATGGCCAGAGCTCAATATATTTTTTTGTTGCCAGCTCTCAAGAAAAAAGAAGTTAAAACCAAACCAAAGAAACCAGGTAAAGGGAAGCTAACATCCACCAAGAAACCAACTAGTGGAAATACACGTGCTATTGGAACAGACTGTTCTGGTGAGAAAAATATTCAACTAGCTGTCGCTAGTTAGGTGCTTACCATTTAGTCAAAAATTCCACAAATTTCGGTCAAAAGACAAGTGGAACAGTAATTCCTAGAAAACTTTGTCAATAAATTGTAAACTGCCTTCAGAGGTAGTCCTCTTTTTAGTTTTCTGTACCATTTGCTTAATGTCACAGTTTCCAGTCGTCCGGCAATTAAATGCAATAACAAGGGTGGACTATTTGACTTTTGAGGAAGGGGGAGCACACACCCATCCTTGAGAAAAAGACTTCTAGTGCATGAAAGGGTTAAAAAAAGATCATACCTCTACGACTGCCAAATCATCCACACTCTCCCCCCTCAAAAGTTGAATGGTTCATCCCCAAGTGCCGTCTCATTCGGTTGGTTTACCGATTTTGGGAAACTCTGACTATTAATCAACGGCCTTCCAAACTGGTTTATTCTGACAAAAGGGGGGAAAACGTATAAGTTTTTTTTTAGTTTCAGACAGTGCTGAGTGGGAGGAGTGGTAGCATGGGACAGTGGATACCACGTGGATACCACGTGAATCCCTCTCTCTTTGTTATCCTCTTGTGTAAGACTCCTAACTCACCGCACGCGTAGAGCTCTCTCACGTAGGAATCTAAACTAGGTTCAGGGGGACCCTGCAGTGGACGATAATGCCCTCCAGGGGGGGGGACATAACAATACCCCTTGAAGCTTCGTGCAAAGGAGACCTGATTTATAAAATGTCAGTTGTGTGGGCTACATCGCCTGTGAATGAACTGTACTTTAATTTGCGATTTCAGATATACCGACCTCCAAGACAAACTCCCTGCTAATGTTGTCAAGCATTGCGCTGGGTGACTTGAATTTTCATGCTCATGAAAACGGCGTCACGGTAGATGTTTCATTAAACACATCACAAAGCTCATTACTTTCTGTTAAGAAAGAGAAAGAGTCTTCGTATCAAAGCCACAATGCCAAGAGGAAATTGCTGCTACTTCCATCAGGTTCAACCCGTTTACCACCTCAGAGCGAATTGTTAAAACTTAAAACCAGCTCTGCGGTAAACCGAGGAACACTCCCTTTAGAAAACGATATGACTGCTGCAGACGTCCTGAAGGAAGTGCGGACAGTTTTAAGCACGCTTGGAAAGAAAAGGTAACTATGTCAATTTTAAATTTGCGTTTCTTGTCACACAACATGACTGGTATAAACATTGCGGTGAATTAACAACGATTTACGAACGAACGTTTTAAGAACGAATTGTATATGGCTTATCAAGAAACTTGTCTGACCTGTAACGCTAAGTACATACATACATACATAACTTTTTTTGATAACGCAGGTTAAAAATTTTCGCAACTTTACAGCTGATGTGGAACCTGCTTAAGCTAAATCTAAAGCTAAAACTAAATCAATAATTATGTGAGATACAAGTATGATACAATTAATAAATTAAATAAATTAAATAAACAATAATAATTTTAGTAATAATAAAAATCTGGTTTCATGTTATATATAACATTACTTCCCTTTCCACAAATTAATATTCATGATTGTTTGCTGGATTGTTTTTAAATTATAAGTTGTAGCGTTATGAACCAATCAGATTTCAAGGTAAAGCTGTGTAGCCCTCGCCAAGCGCGGGAAAAACAGGCGTCAACCAATTTACGACCGGATTGGGTTTCGCTTCTTATTGGTTGATAGAAGTTCTGATTGGTGGTGTCTCTGTGCGCTCTTTTTAACCAATTCGATTGGCTGAAATTGAAACTGAAAAACTCTTGCAGGCGTTCAAATATCTCATCAACGACTTTCCTTTCAGAATTCGTCTCGCTGCGGCCGACTCCTCTGGCAAGTTGGAATTCTTTAAAGGTACAAAATGGACAGCGAAAACAGTGCGTCAGAGAATAAAATCTAACTCTGTCTTGTATGTTGTACCATCGGTAAGTAAGCTTTGCCTTTGATTTTGTCACTATAGTAAGCTATAGTAAGATTATAATTGAGCACTGTTCTTGGACCAAATTCTGACCCAAAAGGTTACGGAAAGGATTTTCTCCCATCCACACTACTGTTTACGCCAGAGAAACTCGAAAACGCAGTTTTACTTATACAATCTTTTATGGTTGGTTAGGTTTAGATTCATATTAATCCTAGCCTGTTCGTTTTCGCTCGTCCCCAACTACCGAGAGCCTGGAACAGGCTATATTAATCCATATGGTTAGGTTCACACTAATCCAGTCTAATCCGTAACGAGAACGGAACTTTACGTAAAGCTCTTCCGCCAAACCGGAGGAATTTGAAAATGCTGGCTTTTCGCTGTCGTGTGGAAAGAAAACATTTCACGTCACGATAATCACGTGATTTCCCTGACCGAGTTTTCCTCAAACACAAATCCAAACTGACCGAGGGGGCGGGGGGGGGATGGCGAAAGAATTGGGTCCACTAAAACCTTATCGACCACCTCCTCCGCGGAAATCAACCTCGCTGGGATATATTTCCAGTCCGAAAACTCCAAGAGCCAAGTTTATGAATTCGTCTCTACCTTAATTTTACAAACCAAGTTCAAACATTGCAAGAGTAACAAAGAGTTTGTGAAATAATTTCACGGAACAGGGAGGGAACTGTATCACTTAACACAGCAAATTGACGAGATCGACAACCGGATAAAGTCAATAATAAACAAAGAAAATCCTGCCGCAGCAGGAGCTGTTCTTGATGAAGATCATACCTTGATTCCTAGTGATAATATTAGAATCAACAATAACTTTCAAAAGGCCTGGAGTGTGCATATCATTGCAAGTTTAAGTCTCATTGATAACAAAATAAAAAACTCGTGACAGGAAACATTTTAGTTCCAATGGTAAACTGAAAAGTGGAGAAAGAAGTTTTCCACAAGTTCTGGCTTTGAAAATCAATTGGGAGAAGTTGCCCTTCTACACAAGAAAGTAAAGAAAATTAATTTAACAAATGGTAAACGCCATAGCATGTACTATTGAGTTATGGTGCACGCGGGAGGTTGCTAAGCACGAAAGAAGCGTAAGAGTCTAAGAGTCTAAGCACGAAAGAAGCGTAAGAGTCTCTAGCTTCTTGAGTGCTTAGCAAACCTCCCAAGTGCACCATAACTCAATAGTACATGCTATGGCGTTTACCATTTGTTTTATAACATAACATTAAGACACTAGAACAACAGAAGTCTTTTTATTGAGCTACATCACAAAGCGCGCGCTTTGTTTTCCACCCCCTCCCCCACTCCCCCTGCTAATTTCTGACAAGTCCCTAAGCTTACCTTGATAATCTCTTGATGCTATGGTAAGGTAAGGTAAGCTTGCCTTGATAATCTCTTTAAGTTATAAATGCTGTAATAGTGCCATTTATTATTCATTACATATATTATATATTCATAAGTTACAAATGCTGTAAATAGATCTATTTAGTACTTATTATATCTGTCCGTTACCTTTTCTTCAGCGAGCCTTATTTTTATGAATTTATTTCCTCGTCCTCTTGTAACTGCACTGTGGTAGTGGCCAACTCGAAAGCTTTGCTCCTTTGGCCACGACACACTTTCCCCTAAGAATGGTAACTTCGTATAATTGCTCTGTTATTTTTTTTTTCTCTCTCTCTCTCTTTTTCTGTACTGTTTACGACTGCTTATAATTTAATTGTAAAGAAATAGTGTGAATAAAATGATGATGATGATGATGCTACTGATAATTAATTAAACCTGGAAATAATTTACATCCTTATTTATGTCTTCTATCTTTTAGAATTGAATCGCCACCTTAAGAGCAGCTTCTGATAGAGTGGGAAGCGACATTCAGAGGAAACCCGTCTTCATAAAAAGATCCACCTTTCAGTGGTACTTTTATCATACGTCGACAAACGAAGATTACAACGTTTTCAAGTTTTTCATTCAAGGCAAAGCTCGTTTTCCAATCACATTTCTCGTGTATTTTAACAGTGATTCGTTTGTAAAGATCTTACTAGCAGTTGAAGGTTCTGAGGATTAAACTTGAAAAGATTTTTGTAGACCTTTGCCGTCTTTGTTTACATGACATCGCTACAGCTCAATAGTGTTACAAACAGTAAAACTTTTTAAACCGCGAGCGACATGAATAAGGACCCTAATAATTTGTAAGGAAGGGTTGGTGCTTCTGAGCAGTGGCAGATCCAGCCCTTGAGTGTAGGTGAGGGGATTTTGTTTAACTTGCCCTGCCGCCGGCTTTTCTTCCTTCTGTGATTTCTTCTCTTTTTTGCCTGCGCGAGCGACAGCGTGAGGTCGCACAAAAGTGGCGGCAAATGGAAAGAACCCTAATGGGGAGTGGGAGGGTTTTTCTAAGAACAAACTAATTGAAAGGGGCGATATTTAACAATTATTCACAGAAGTGGAGGTAAATATCCACCACTTTCACTAACACTGAGGTGAATATTTTAACTAGAGGACCAAAGAGTAACTTGAGTTGTGACAACATACCGACAAAAGCAATTTTGTTTTTCTTCGGCTGCTCAGAGGTGTATAGTACTTGGCTAATCACCTCCGAGCTAGCCAATCAGTGTGCGCGAAAAGTAGTATTCACTCGTCTGGTATGTACTAATGGCAGATCAGTATTGTTGACTGGCGAGGTTTTTGGAAACTACGCCATTTGGAAACACGACTCGATGGCAAACCACCGCGAACGAGTGGTGTAACGTGGAAACGAAATGTAACTTACAAGCGAATCTCGTAAAAGTTCAATTTATTTCGGGCATTCTCGAAAATATTTGATGGCAAAATGTAAATAACACTTGCAAGTAATTTTTTCCCCTTTTTGCGTCTTCTATATTAATCAATGAAACTATTTCATTCTCTAATTTTTTTATGAAATGACAACTTTGATGTGCGATGCCCCAGAATCTCTCTTTTAAATACCCCTGTAATTTTTCCCTAAAATATTCCGTACCCGGCCCAAAAACCCTAATACGGCCTCGGTGTCCAACCGGTCAGGATGCTAACACATTTTTAACAGAAGATAAGAACTATGCTGTCAATAAAATGTATGTGATTATGTTTCAGAGGTACTGAAAAGCTTAAATACTCTGTGACTGACATAAAGTAGATCACAGTTTAATCGGCAACTAATTGTTGAACTCGTTACACGGGAAAGCAATAAAGTGTTACTTTTAACAAATAAGGAAGCCTAAGCCTCCTTGTATTAAACTATGTTACAAAACAGCGCTAAGAGAATCCGCGCGCTGGTTAAAAGACGTGTTTCTATTTAACAATTAGATTATGAACTCGAGATTTCTATGAGGTGGTAGGTGATAGGAACCAGATGATCAGAGCTTGTTCATATACAGCCTGAAAACACGCAGAGGAGAGGATGACCTAAATGCACCATTTGATAATCCTTCACAAACAAATTCAGAATCTGCCTATGAATGGTACAGTGATGGTGATATTCTGAACAGCACTTGGAGAAATGATGACATGGATAAAACAACATGAGAGAATCTGAGACTATATGAAAATTACGCATATGAAAATATAAATCTTGGCACCTTCAGTGAAATGCAAGCACTTGTCTACAGTATTGTAGAGTCTCACTATAATGACCTATGTCCAAACAAAGAGCCACTTGCTCTGATCATTATCATTGAAGAAGGAGGTACTGGCAAGAGCAATCTAACAAATTGCTATCCATAATCTCCCGCAAGAAATGTGCAGTCACTGCAACAACTGGTAAACCAGCTTTTAATATAAATGGGGAAATAATTCGCTCACTTTTAAAGCCGCCAGTTGATTCAAGAGGAAATAAAGATCTCGTAGGTCAGAGTTTGATCAGATCACAAGAGTCTTAAAGTGGCATTGACTAGATCATAATTGATGAGTATTCAATGCTTGGCCAAGTGATGTTTGGCTGGATATACAGACGGTGTAAACAAGCATTTAGTTGTCATGATAAGTTTTTAGGCAACACAAATCCGTCACCTTATGTGGTGATCCAAGGCTCAGCTTTTTCCTGTGGCAGATAAACCAATCTATTACGCAATATCAAGTATTAGTAACATCCAACTAGTGGATTAATACAAATCCTACATTTTAATTGGCTATTGAGTAGCGAAACTCGCCGGTTTTTCTTTCGTTTTATACCCAAATAACTATTTCTTCAACTTGCTTTTGCTAAATTTATTATTGCCTTTTCTGTCCGACTAGTAGGATGGTACTAAAACAATTAGACCCTTCGCTCTCAAGGGCCACGGGTCATGGGCTAATGACCCGTAGCGCTTTCTGGCTACGGGAGTAATTGTTAAATAGTATTGGTGGACAAGGACTGACCTTACATATTAAGGTGATTCCCTAGTAAAAGAACCCGCCATAGATTTCCGATGATACTTTGTATGTTGTCTTTACAGTACAAGGAGATATTAAAAACGTAATAAAAAGAGGGGGTCATCGTGTTTTTTTTTTCATGCCACAATACTGACAAATATGGCTACTTGGTGACTTTTGGTAATATCAGTGCGCAACACATAAGCTCAATCATTTTTCAATGCGGCGCGTTATATCACACAGAGTTTGACTTTCCTCTATTGCTTATTCATCTACGTCCCGGACAAAATGTCTTCAAATACCCTGTGTTCTTTATCCTTTAAAGGAAACATAATTTGGACATGCGCTGTTCAGCCCATTCTGTCTCCCCCCGTAGAATTTATTTCATTTGCTAAAAAAGTAGCCATATATTTCTGCTATTTTCTTCTCAGTTATTCAGTGAGGATGCTATTCTCATTGAGATTATGAAATAGATCGCCGGGAGGTAAAAGCGCCGAACTTCCATCAATGAAGGACTTCGAATACGATCCCTGTGTTCAGAAAATAATGGCGGAAACTACAAACCTAACGCAAGGCATAAAAAAAAACCTGTCACACAAATGCACGTTAAAGATTCCCTAGAGTCGCTTAATATCAACAAAGCCACCGGCTGCGATGGTATTCCGGGAAAAGTACTTAAAATTGGAGCAAAAGAGCTCGCAAGGCCACTTATGACCCTTTTTAACTCTTGTATAAACAGTAGGGAATGGCCAAGCGAATGGAAGTGTGGAGAATGGGCACCGATATTTAAAAGAATGACAGACACTGTAAGGAAAACTAGGGGCGCGTTCCATTCGACCAAAATTTCCGGAAATTCCGGTTGAAAATCGAATGGAACAGAAATTTTCCGGAATTTCGTTTCGAAAATTTCGGTTCACCTCTCGAGGTTGTCCTTTTTTCTGGAAATTTAGAAATTCCGGAAATTTCCTGTTCTATTTGGCATTTCTACCCAGTTTGAATCGCCCCCAGTTCCTTTAGTCGTGAAACTGAGCTACAAGATGGCGGCGAGTCTTTGGAGTCGACACTATACTGGATGCAAAATGATCGGCTATAGTTCGAGCCTGTTCTTGATCGAAAACGAAAACTTTAGGATCTGATTTTCTGGAAAATTGTGGACTGGTCGTTCCGAATTTCCTGTGGGTCAATTCGCCCGTTTTGCACACTCTCACGCGAGAAAAGTTCGTAAGTTTCTCTCCGCATAAATATCAAGGAAGAGTTGAATTATGAATGCGTGTTTAACTTCTCTACATGAAGCAGCTTACAGCACTTAAGTCAGCCGCTTCATCACGATCCTTCAGCATTTTGTCGAGTAATTCTTGGTGGGAAACGTGCTCAAGCGGGAATAGAATGAGATCGGTCCGGCCTGGGGGGAAACACCGGGCGCTTTCCATTCGACAAAATTTTCCGGTTTGAAATTCCGGGTATTCCATGCGACGAATGGAACAGTATTTTCCGGTTCCTTGGACTAATCCGTTCCATGTCAATGGTCATCAAGTTCCAAGTTTCGCGCGAAAATACGAAATCAAACGGAGGACTCTTTTACCTTTGTTTACTTGCTTTCTGGTTGCTCGATCGACGACGCTGAAGATGAAATAAACCATGTATTAGGTGAGGGTGACATTATAACTTTTATCGAAAGAATTTAAAAGGAGTCCGCGACTACAGTTAGGGTACGATACCTTTTTATTTTCCTGACGAGTTCAAGAGTCGATTTCGAATGACGAGCGAGCTGTTCACGGCAGTTATGCTCACATTTCACGTAGCCCACAGGTATTTTCGCTGTACTCACTAAAGCGTGTTGAGGCATATCCACTGCAATGACGTTGAACTAAGATATTTCAGTCGTTTGTCAGGTAGAGCACTAATATTTATATGTTTAGTAGCTTTTGCATCAGCCATGTTGAATTCGATTTCCAGGCTCGGAGAAACTAGGCCCGAGCAGGAATGGTCGAATGGAACGGAATTTTCCGGTTATTCCGATTTTCCGGAAAAGAGGGTGCACTCAAAACGCATTCCTAAATTTTCGAAAACTTTTCCTGGAATTTTAACCGTTCCATTCAGTTTCGGACCGGAAATCTCGGAATTTTGGCCGAATGGAAAGCGCCCAACCGTTCAACCAATCACTGTCTTACCCTCGCTTGCCTCAGAGGGCGGTTAGATGAGAGACCCTGGGAACGAGGTTGTCAGCAAGGTTTTTGAGCAGCTCGTCGGCAAGCAAATTACGGCTGGTTGCGACAAACAGTTATGTGTAAACTCATCGGCCTACCGCAAAAAAATACAGCTGCGAAACCACCCTAATCAACTTGGTGGAGGGGTGGAGAGAGGCCAGAGATGTAAGCATAATGTCGACCGATATGTCGAAAGCTTTCGACTCGTTGCATCCACCGCTATTGTTAACTCACTTAAGCAAACTCAAAGCTTACGGCTTCCAAGATAATGTTGTCGAAATTCTCAAAAGGACCCCAAAAGCTATTTATCAAACAGGAAAAATCGTGTAAAGATGGGAAGCAATTCAGCTCCAATAGATTTGTCAATCGAGGCTGTCCTCAAGGGTCCGCATTGGGTCCTCTGTTGTGGAATGTCTTCCAAAACGATCTTTTATCATGTTAGGGCCGGGGAATATAAATTGCCGGATTTCATACGTCGGGGGCCTGGGTACAATCGGTGCATTATGGGATTAACAACACAAGATCCATATATTCAGAAAGAGCACACCGAGCTTTACAAAATCCTTAAGTTTCGTGTAAATTGCGCCAATATTGAACAAGATACAGCCATTCAAAAACTTTAAAATTTGCAAAGAAATGTATGGCTTTCCGGACAAGTGTCCGGAAAATGTATGGATTTCCGGACAAGTGTCCGGCAATCCATACATTTGTTACTAAATTTTTACGTTTTTGAATGGCTGTATCTTGTTCAATATTGGCGCAATTTACACGAAACTTAAGGATTTTGTAAAGCTCGGTGTGCTTTTTCTGAATATATGGGTCTTGTGTTGTTAATCCCATAATACACCGATTGTACCCAGGCCCCCGACGTATGAAATCCGGCAATGTATGCCGACGACCACCAGTTTTACCACACAGGTCGAGACTTACCTACTACTATATCCAAATTAAGAGATAGTAAGGAAACGGCAACCAAGTGGTACGACTCAAATCTGTTAGCCGGTAACCTTAAGAAGTACCAAAAGAAAATCAGCACGACCGAAACTCTCCAACTTTCCAACTTCTCGGAGTGACGATAGACTCAACTTTAATAATCATATAAGCATTAGTTGTAAAAAAGCTAGTTAAAGGATTGATGTGCTCATAAGACTCTGCAACTTGATTAAAAACAGACGCAAAACTACAACTTTTTAAAGCAGCCATTCTACCGTATCAGTGAAGAGTGATCATCCGCGACCTCCGCGATACCGGTGAGATGCTCTACCAATTGAGCTATGAAGCCACACATTGGGAGCGAAGTCAATTATTGAGTTCATAACATATAGGTTACGGGTTCGAATCCCGTTGAAGCCATGATTTTTTTCAGGCTTCTTCTTTCCAATTGCTTAAATTGGAAAATTTACTGTGATGATCACTCTTCACTTTCATCTATAACCGCAGTTCAAATATGAATTATTTCATATAAACTTCACATCATTTAACTGCACGGGAAGTTATGAAGTCAATAAATTGACCTCGCTCCCAATGTGTGGCTTCATAGCTCAGTGTTCGTATGGAAAACACGGAAATCCAGAATCCGGAACCGGAACCGGACAAATAAATGAATGCTTTAAGTTGGGAAGTGTGATTCGCATGAATACTCCTCCTCCCTTCTCTACATTCCTCGCAAGATGGATGATGTTACGCGGAGCCCTTTAAAGAAAAGGTACGAGTACAAAGAACATAGTAGTTATCAGTTTTTCAGTTAAAGTGAGGTTAGGATGATGCTCTTGTTATATAAAACATATCTGCTTTTGTTTGTAGATCAAGACAAAACCACCGCGGAATTGGTTGAAATGTGAGCAGGTTTTGAAAATTTCTGGCTGCTGGGTATATAGTTTTTGAAAAATCGTGCCCCTGAGTCACACAAAGTTCGTACAATTTGTGCAAAATCAAAACGTTAACATTGTACTGAAAAACTCGCGAGGTGTTTCGGACCATAGATGGAAATGCTGAAACACTCTCGGGAGGTTTTAATGATCGTTTTAGTGGATGTTGAATGTATTGATTGTTCGTGAAGTTTTGACTTCCGGGTAAGTTTTTTGAGCAACCGTGACCATGAGTCGAGGTTTTTTTTAATATAATATGCTGAAGCTAAGAGAATTCGTGGACAACAAAAGCAAAACATCATTTAGAATTGCTTCGCATTTCTGTACAAATATCGAATACTCTTATAGGGTCCAACTTCAATTTTTGTAGACGGTTGACAACGGAGTCACAGTACGATTTTTTCCAAAATGTCGAAACATCGAGATTTTCCAGTATGCCTAAACTCGAAAATTTCCGCTACCGCAAAGCCAAAATTATAATTGAAATTGCTTGATATTTCTAAATAGATATCCACAGTTTTAAGAAAGATTTGATGAGTTTTT
>JAHPZR010051304.1:0-15000 GCA_019787425.1 Platygyra sinensis | reverse complement strand
CCCAAGGATCAGTTCTAGGCCCTCTACTGTTTTTAATTTATATCAATGTTATTTGCAATAGTTCAAAAATATTATCCTTCATTCTCTTTGCAGACGATACAAAATTGTTGATGTCTCATAAAAATCTAGACACGCTGATAGATAACATGAATGAAGAACTAGTTAAAATCAATACTTGGCTACAATTAAACAAATTATCGCTTAATCTTACAAAAACAAATTTCATGCTCTTTAAATCATCAAACAAAAAAACTAACTAAAAAACTAAATATAAAAATCAAAGATCATTATATTACTCAAGTAAAAAGCACAAAATTTCTTGGAACAATAGTTGACGACCAATTGAAGTGGAAAGAACACATTAATTTTGTTGCAAACAAAACATCAAGGTTAATAGGTATATTATGTAAAGCGCGGCATTTTGTAACTAGATCGTTATTGAAGTCAATAGACCCTTCTCCAAAATGGCGGCCGAAAAATTAAATAAGTTAAAATTAGCTTAAATTAAAAACGTATACCAGCACTAGAAAGAGCACCTTTACTTTAGTAAAACTGCAAAGTTTTAGCTTTTCAGGTATAATATCAGCTGAGAAAATGTAAGTTGAAAATTGAAAAATTTACACACGTTTGTATGACTGGGGGTATGCATTATACCCCCAGTCATACAAACGTCTCTAAATGTTTCAATTTCCAACTTACATTTGCTCAGCTGATATTACACCTGAAATGCTGAAACTTTTTAGTTTTACTAAGGTAAAAGTGTTCTTTCTAGTGCTGGTATACGTTTTTAAGTTTGACTTATTTGAATTTTCGACCGCCATTTGGAGAAGGGTCTATTTACTATGCCCTGATCTACCCCTATATTTTTTATGGCAATGTAGTATGGGCTAATGCATATCAGTCTCATCTCGAGAAAATATACAAACTGCAAAAGAAACTTGTACGAATAATAACTTTCAAAGAATACAATCACAGCTCAAAAACCATTATTTGATAATCTTAAGATATTGAATGTTTATCAAGTTAATTATTACACTATTGCTATCTTAATGAGAAAAATTTCAAATAATCAATTACCTATCTCATTGACTAATGACTAATGAAGAACGTCACAACCACTAATGAAGAACTTCACAACCACAACACTCGATCAAACAAAAAATTACACAAGCCTTGTGTTAAAACAAACCTCAGGAAATTAAGCATTAGTTTTTTAAGGAGTTGATATATACAACAGCTTACCAAGTGATCTAAAATATATCCAGTGTAAATCAACTTTTAAGCGAAAATTAAAAAAATTATATTCTCACGAATAGTTTATAGTTATTTATTCAATACCAATATAACTTACTCACGAATTTTTAAATCAATGTATAAGATCGGTGATCATTGACCGCCAGACTTGTCTAATCAGGTATTAAAGGGGGTCTCCTAGATAAGCGTAAAAAGGCTTCCGAGACTTCCTGCACAGGATTATATTAATTGCGTTGTAGTATGTAGTGTTGTTATAATGATGATCTTGTGCAAATAAGTAAATAAATAAATTCCACTTGCCCATTTGTTTAATTTATCCCTGAGAACCGGGAAAATGCCCACTTTATGGAAATCGGCCAATATTACCCCAATTCATAAGGTAGATGGTAGAGAGCTCGTTACCAACCACAGCTCTATCTCGTTATTGCCTATCCCGGCCAAGCGCTTAGAACGTATTGTTCATTCTGCTATCTATGATCATGTCGCACCATTTTTAACTGAGTGGCAACATGGTTTCGTTAAAGGTACAATCCTCGACAAAAGTCCTTGGCACGTCTGGATCTAACCTGCGATCATGCCCTTCTTCCCTGTATTCAGACGCGGGGAAGGAGGGCATGATACATTTACTTGACAGATCGTATGTTCAAAAACCAGATTCTGGTTTTTTCTCTGATTGGTCGAGAAACAATACCCCTGAAACGCTGCGTTATTTTTGGCTGTCATATTTCAACAAAACTTCCGGTCAAAAAGTCGGCTAGAAGAAAACAAATGGCGGATACGGAGCGAGGTAATTTTAGCGAGGACGAATTTTCTACTGCATTAGCTGAAGCAGAAATAGCAATACTTGTTTGTTTTAATCATGAGCGCCATCTCACCTTGTTTTCAAACGCATTTAAGTTATAATTTACACGCAAGCACTATTTTCCTGAGTATTTTGCGGAAAACTCTGTAGACGTACGTTTTTCGCGCCAATAGCCCTTTTCACGGTTAATTTTCTCATTTGCATTACAATGTAATCCAACGTGGATGCGAGGCAATTTCGGGCTAAAACTGCAAAATAGCCCGAAATTGCCTCGCATACATGCTATGCAAATGAGCAAGGTTAACCGTGAAAAGGGCTATTGGAAATCCGAGTCTCGAATTCCCACGAACAGCCACGAACTACAAATAAGTTGTTACTTCCGGTGAGTGCTGATTGGCTCATAAAATGACAGCTAGACCACAACTTAGTTTATTCAAATTAGGGGGCGGTTAGAATCTCGCTCAATAAATGTATCAGGCGTAATTTTTTTTTCCCCTCTCCCTTTTCCCTTCGTCTTTGCCAAAAAAAAAAACCGCCTGATCGCAGGTTAGCCTGGATCAGATAACTGGAACATGCGTTGACAAGCTGTTTTGGAAACAATAACTAATGGAATCACTGGAATAAGGAACCCCCTTTCCCCCAACAATGTTGGAAACGAGCATTCTCACACTCATTAATAATTCATAAGTTTGATAGCCAATAAAAAATGGCTAAATTCGTCACGTGCATGAGTTTTGATACCCAACGAAAACCTAGATGAAAAACCACACGTGTTTTGGATATCGTATCCAAACCACACGTTGCTTTCATCTGATTCCTCATTGGATATCAAGATTCACGCATCAAAACAATTTTAAAAAATTAGCATCTTTGGGAACTTGCATTTTAATAAAATAATTTTAACAATAAAACTCAACTGTTTAAATACACATAGCGTCCGATACTAAATACTGTTCCATAAACAGTTTTCGGTGGATATCTCTTTACCTACGCTTTGCTCCAATAGCCCTTTTCACGGTTAATTTTTCTCATTTGCATTACAATGAAATCAACGTGAATGCGAGGCAATTTCGGGCTAAAAGTGCGAAATAGCCCGAAATTGCCTCGCATACATGCTAGATTTTATTGTAATGCAAATGAGGAAAGCTAACCGTGAAAAGGGCTATTCAATGACAAATTTTCTTGCCAACAATTCAGACTCAAGCATAACGATTTCCTCAATATGTAAGTCCAGCGCTTTGAAACCGAATGTAAATCAGGTAATATCTGAACGAACCTCCCGAAGGAATGGATATTTTTCTTTACCCGAGTAATTCGTTATTCGTTAAAATAGTTTACGCGTATTTGTTTTATACCTTGATGACGGGGACGACTTTCTCTTCTTCGTAAGCCATTTTTGGCTCCTACACCGTGCCACTCCACTCGTGGTTAGACGCTAATGAATCATGCATACAAACGCGTTCTTTCGGAAAAGGGGAAATATTTAACACCGCATAATTTCTTGTTTCGTTTGCGAAAACATGTCACTGCATAATTTCCTATTGTTTCATTTGAGAAGCCATATCAAAAACTCGAGCTTCGTGTTTCATCAAGGGTTCCAAACACCTCAAAACAATAAAAGCACTCGGCCTGCGGCCTCGTGCTTTCATCACTTTCTCGGTGTTTGGAACCCCTGATGAAACACTCGCACTCGTTTTTGATATATTACATGACAACTTCATCACGATAAACAACATTGAATTGGGGGGAGGGGGACGAACTGATAAATTTCCTTGACAGATACTGCAAAAGTGGGCAAGCGTGCCAAGACTTTTGTCGGGGATTGTAGATCTTGTGAGACTCAACTGATTTTAACCCATCATCAATGGGCTACTGCCTTTCACCAATTCAGACAAGTTGATGTAGTCTTTTTAGACTTTTCCAAAGCTTTTGACAAAGTGAACCATGCAGTTTTGTGGCAAAAATTGTTCAACTTTGGGATCACTGGCTCATTATTACAATGGTGTGAAAGTTATTTAAGCAATCGCCGACAGAGAGTAGTGGTGGATGGTATATCCTCTTCCTGGTCCGATGTCTCATCTGGAGTTCCTCAGGGCTCTTTATTAGGGCCTTTATTTTTTGTTGTATTTTATATTAGTGACCTTCCCGAAGTAGTACTTCCTGGCAATTAGATTATGAGCTCGAGATTTCTATGAGGTGATAGTTGATGAGGCCGAATCAACTATCACCTCATAAAAATCGAGAGCGAATAATCTAATTGTTTTAGTCGACGTATTACTAAACTTTGGACCTCAAAAAGATCGCCCGGATTGAGTTGGCAATTAAAATTGAAGTCGTGCACGCGCGCGCATCATTTTTCAATAATTTCAACTTCTTTTAAGTCAAGAAACCGTAAATGTCCTTCGTTTAGTCTTTCCAGGATTTAATTATCCATTTTCATCAAAATTTTCCTCCAAAACTTAGGCAAAACGAAAAAACGTCGCCATTTTGTAGACGAGTTCCAGCCACTGCACAGTAATGGCTGATGATGTGCAATTGCTCAGCCAATCAGATTACAGCATTTGCATTAGTGTACTAGTAGAATTCTACTAATGCTCTTTATGCTGAGGACTGCAAATGTTCTAGAATCATTGATACGGCTGGTGATATCGAATTGCTTCAGCAGGACCTGGATAGTCTGCATCAGTGGAGTGTTCGGACTTTCATGAACTTTCATGTCAAGAAATGCAAAATTATGAAAATTACTAAGAAGATTCAACTACTCACTTCTAGTTTTTTCCTGGAAAACTCCGAACTGGAGGAGGTTAAAGAGTTTAAGGACTTAGGGATTATTACAAATCATCACTTATCATGGAACCTACATATAGATCACATAGTATCCAAGGCTAACAGAATGCTCGGTCTGATCAAGAGAACTTGTAAAAGTCTGGATGACCCTAAGACCTAGTGTACTCTTTACTTCCTATATAAAGTACTTAATGGCAACATTGATTTTGACATCAGTAAAATTATAGATTTCCACTCAGAAGCTGACCGCTTTTCACTTAGGTCTAAGGACTTTCTAACTTTAAAGAAGAAATATGCCAGAACTAATGTCTTGAAGTACAGTTTCGGAACTTCTTCCATAGACATAACTCACCAGTGGCATCAATTACCCTTACATATTCTTGTTTTTCTGATAATGGAAATATTTTTAAGTCTAGAGTTAAGACATATCTTTTGAGGGATTTCTAAGTAGTTGTTTTATATTTTAATGTATTTTATGTAACTATTACTTTGTGTTTTTATCCTTTGGTTTTTTAACCATTGATTGTAATAATTGTTTTATACCTAGTTTAAATAATGGAATAGAAAGACTAAAAACAGCACAAACAGAAACTAACAAATCCATAAAAACTAACATTGTCTGGGATTTGGAGAATTCTCAAAGCAGTTGATGTGTAATTGGTTTAGATATTAGCTAATAAAAACCTGGTAAGGTGATATTCTAATCTGGCCACAGATTATTAATTACTGCAAGTTCTTTTTCTTCGAGCATCTGAGCAACTCCACTTTTTGTGTTTTGGATGTATCCCACAGGCTAGGTTATACTTCACAAAGCTTGCAATCTCGACAAACTCAAAACAAAATAGTGGGTCTGTGGACAGACTAGTGATATTCCAAATTTCCTAACTATCAAGATTTCCGCATGCCATGTTCAGACATGTGGAAGAGAATCCCGCATACATTATGACAGTATTCTCCACACATCCAGCAGGTGAAATTTTCTCTGTCTTCAGTAGAACATTCACTGCTCTTATGCCTTTTTAAAGTTTTATCATCCTTGAAGCATTTATGGCATTGCATGCATTTGAAAGGTTTGTCACCACTGTGAATCCTTAGGTGTGTTTTTCAAAGACGATGAACGGTTAAAGCATTTCTTGCAGTGAATGCATTTGTAGGGTTTCTCACCACTGTGGATCCTTAGGTGTCTTTTCAAATCTGATGAGGAGATGAAGCATTTCTTACAGTGAGTGCATTTGTAGGGTTTCTCACCACTGTGAATCCTTAGGTGTGTTTTCAAAGACGATGAACGGTTAAAGCATTTCTTGCAGTGAATGCATTTGTAGGGTTTCTCACCACTGTGGATCCTTAGGTGTCTTTTCAAATCTGATGAGGAGATGAAGCATTTCTTACAGTGAGTGCATTTGTAGGGTTTCTCACCACTGTGAATCCTTAGGTGTGTTTTCAAATGCGATGAACAGTTAAAGCATTTCTTGCAGTGAATGCATTTGTAGGGTTTCTCACCACTGTGGATCCTTAGGTGTGTTTTCAAAGACGATGAACGGTTAAAGCATTTCTTGCAGTGAATGCATTTGTAGGGTTTCTCACCACTGTGGATCCTTAGGTGTCTTTTCAAATTTGATGAGGAGATGAAGCATTTCTTACAGTGAGTGCATTTGTAGGGTTTCTCACCACTGTGAATCCTTAGGTGTGTTTTCAAATGCGATGAATGGTTAAAGCATTCCTTGCAGTGAATGCATTTGTAGGGTCTCTCACCACTGTGAATCGTTAGGTGTGTTTTCAAGGTTGATGAACAATTAAAAGATTTTTTACACTGAGTGCATTTGTTGCCACTGTGAACCTTCAGACGTCTTTTAAAACTTGATGTACATCTGTTGGATTTAGTATTCATGTGGCTTGGCAG
The DNA here is from genome assembly GCA_019787425.1 of Platygyra sinensis. Classification (NCBI taxonomy): domain Eukaryota; kingdom Metazoa; phylum Cnidaria; class Anthozoa; order Scleractinia; family Merulinidae; genus Platygyra; species Platygyra sinensis. The sequence goes on along the minus strand of JAHPZR010051304.1, from coordinate 8,257 downwards.
ATTTTTTTCTGAAATTCTGAAATACAAAAAGGAGATATTTGAATCTTTTCTGCAGTTTTTGTCACTGAAAAAAATGAACTATGAGTATCAAAAGAAATCAGAACACAACTAGCTAAACAGGAACAACATGAGTTACAGTCACAGCAGTACTATGCACTCAGATTAATTTTACTTTGCAAGTTCAAAAAACTGTAAACTTTTGATTTGAATCTGGCAATTTAATAATTATTGTGTACTGATGAATCAAACTAAAGGTCAGGACATGCATAGAAACCTCAAAACCACAAACTATTACTATCGCTGTTTGTGGTAATGTAAAAAATGTAATTTGTTTACCCACGGAGCACCAAGGAGTTCACAAGAACTCGTTCAGAAATGTCCATGCATTCCAGGATCGAATTGGAATTTGGAAATGTGGTTTAGTTTTCTCATGCCTAATTGGCTTTTTACTAGCCACACAATAACATTCCATGAGTATTTCTGTTCTTTCTGGCTTCAGTGTTTTACAGTTACAAGTAACCTGTGATCAGGATTTTTTTCTGCACATGGGAAAAGGGGAAAAAAGAATGCCTCATCACAGGTTATTTCACAGTACAATGTCCACCTATAAATTACTGCTGGAATGTTGGGTATTAACCCGGGAGGGGGGGGTTCTCGATATATCCCTGGGTGGGGAGGTGCAGCCCGGCCCTTCATACCCTGACCCTGTTTAAGACTAATAATATCGCTTTTGATACCCTGTTTAAGACATTTAACCTGTATTAAAAACTGGGGTTACAAATTGTGTGGTTTTCTTGTTGTGTAATCAATGGAAATTTAATGTGCCTGGTATCAATGCCAAAGTCAACTGAAGTCAAAATTAATTAACAAGTGCTTGTAAAAATTTTGCTGTTTATCATCCAAGAAAAAAATTGAAAAATCGAAAAGATTGATAAATCAACAAAAATTGATAAATCGATACCCTGATTAAGGCAAATAAATCTTCTAATATTGGCACGACCACAACGACAAACCAATGCAAAAGGGTGCCGGATCTTTGGAGACCTGGATCAGTTAAAATCAAAAGATACTATGCAAAAAACGGTAGACTGATCCCCACGGCGAAGAGAGGAAAAGAAATAAAACAGCAATGAAATTAAAACAAGTACAATATAATTGCCCAATATTTCACTTTGAAAAACAAACCTTCTACGATTTTGAGTCCCGCTAAGAATGAGCGGAACGAAACAATAAAAAACTCATTTGCTTCTTGACACGTTCTACTAAAAAACTGTCTCATTTTCTTGTAAACCCCAAAACCAAAAAACCATACATTTTCTGAAAGCTTATTAGTTCCAGATCGTTTTGCTCTTTCAATTTGCATGTGATCGGAATGCAAAAAAAGCTCTAAGTAGTACAGACAGTGCAATACTATTCGGTCAATTTCTCAAATTGTGAATTTGGTATGCCTGTGCTTACATGAGAATTTCTAGGGTTTGTTACATTGTACAACTCAGCATGTCACTGTAGTGGCCACTGGGATCATGTGTTAAGCATTTCTTAAAGTGCACCTAACCCCAAAAACTTTTTTTCGCTAAAACAATAAAGCTTATTTTGTGGAGTAACTAGCCGCAAAAATTTTTCGATTTGGTTAAATCTTTGATTTTCTATGGCTCGTCAAAGTACGTGAAATTGCCGCCATTTTGGTCCACGACCGAGTTTAACGGAGAATGGGTCGAGGGCCGGATGTGACGTCAGATCGAGAACACGATGATTCTGAGATTCGCATATTTACTTGTTTCTGTGGGAAAGGCTGGAAAAGTTGTTCGAAAAAATGCTAGCCAGGTGCGCTGCAGTGTGATGTAGCAACAAAACAAACTTACAGGAGGTACTCCGCTTTATGCCATACGTTTTATGGAGAGATGTCCTGAAGAGAAGAAACGTACAAAGTGATGGCTCGATTCGTGCAAAGTGATAGCCGTCTTAAGAGTTCGGTGATCTGTTTCATAGAGTATTTCAAACCAGATGATCTCGCTCGATGCCTGGATTTTCAGAGAGAGGAAGGGATTTTGCTGAATCAGTGACTTAAGCGAGACGAATTTGGAATAACCGTCCATCGATTCATAAAGCCGTTGTTGCATCTGATCTGAGACACAACAGCAGTCAGTCGGCACAGCCGACAGATAGTTTTGTATTTGCCCACTACTAATCTTAAAACTCCATTTCTGAAGCCATACAGGTTTAATTCCTGGATATTCAGTAACACACTTTAAGGTAACATCAGCACCAATATCTTCAAGAACAAGATCACTCTTCTTTGAGTCTTGACAACCTTCTAACTCACTCTAATATAATAATAACAACAATAACATTCGCTGATGTTTTGAAGGGAAGCGACGCTACAATTTCCACACTCGCAGGAAAAGAACACAAGCATTGTGTCATGGGATAATCATTTTGGTCTACGTTGAACGAGTGAAGTTAAAATAATTTGAGAAAGTTAACGGACTTGACTTTTATTTATACGAAAGTATGTTAATGCAAGATCGAAGAATGCGCGAATTTAGTAAATATACGCACCACACGCTACAGTCTCTTTGACTTCTACATATCATTGCCTTCGGGTCTGTCCATCAGAGCTCGTTCGAGTTCTTTGTCAGCATCCACCTCATTTTGTCTATCCATTCTTCGTTGGCCAGAGAGTTGTCAGCATATAAATCAGCTCGGCCGTCATCATTTAACTATTCACTTTGCTTTGTTTACAAGTGCGAGTCGTCATTCTCTTCAGCGATATAATAAATTTCGGAGTCTTCTGAGTCAAAGCTCATTTCAGAATCCGACGAAGTAGAAGATATTGTTGATAAAAACAGAAATCTGTCGATCTAGGAGCCCCCAGCGAAAAACTTGTGCGGCAAAAAGGCTTCCACGCTCACACAGAGTAAAAGGCCCGACTGGGACAGCCGAAGCTTTCGTTCTCGAAGTGACGTCACGGCTTTACTCTCCCCAGACTCCTTATGTTCGGTCGTGAACCATACGAAACTCGGTTTCAAGGGGGCACAGAAATTCGAGGATTTAACCAAATCGAAAAATTTTTGCGGCTAATTACTCCACAAAATAAGCTTTATTGTTTTAGCGAAAAAAAATTTTTGGGGTTAGGTGCACTTTAATTTAAAATTTTACATCAACCCATTACCAAAAACGCATTTTTGGATGTTAGAGACATTTTCAGCATGGATGTAAGCCAAATTAGCTGCAATACATTTGTAATCAAAAAGGCATTTGCAACATGACAGCATGCCTTTTGTTTGGGCAAGAATCCAAATTGAGGTACATGATTTACATATCAAGCTTTTTCTTTTCTCTTTATTTTCCTCTGTTCCATTCTCTCCTTTTCTTATCTTTTTGTTGCAGTCATTGACCTTCCCGTCCACAAGGCTTCCTACCTGGAATAGCCAAGTGTTCCTGAGAGAAATTTTGCTCTGATGTTTTCACTCAAATTTCTGAGCATTTTCATACATACTTCAGATGACATTGACCTGATCACTGTAATCTGCCAATTTTGGTCAAAGGTGGTGCTTACAGAAGTGAAACAACGGCAAATGCTCATCATGGCCGGTTACAGCCTGCACAGGTTTCAACTGGTTAATTTTGAAATTATATTTGAAATTGTACCGCTGAACTTTGGGAGAAAGATATCCTGCATGAATGCACAGGTCATATACATTGTAGGTAAAAATCGAGCTTAAGTAAATATTTAATTTTAGGCTTTTATTTTCACAACTTTCAAGGTTGTATTCATGTGAGGCCAGTAGACCTAGTCACATTCTGTCCCTAAGTTGCATTCAAGATTATATTGAACAATGCAGGAGTCACAGACAGCAAGACTGATATTTTTTGTTCACTTTGAATATTTTCATCGACCGGGAAACACACCCACGGCTATAAAAAATTAGGTTCCCATGGCAACTCACTCTTTTCTAGTCCCCACCCAATTGATTTCAATATGTTGGCGATTTTCAGCTCAAAAAGCGTTAAACAAGGCCAGAAACTTGAGCTAACATGTTGATATGCTGCTGGATCATGCTTGAGCCACCATTTGCAAATGTGAAAAATTAAACTGCAAAGGTGGCCAGAAATGCCTTTAATATTGGAGAGGTCTGGAACCCAATATGCTGCCATGGTAACAAAACTATTAAGCTCATAATGTGGAGCACATTAATTTTAATTGAATCTTACTGACTCTACGAACGCTTTACGCCCAGGCCGTTTTAAATAGTGTGATGTTTCCACAAATTTTATGATATTTTTCTCATGATGCTTGACACTTTCTACCTATCAAGCTTTTTCCTCAGCATAACTTTAATTAATAAACTATGTTTTGATTTACCGCAAAAAGTAACATGGACCGATGAATAATGCATGTGATTAGCTAGAGTACAGGCATAAATGGGGTAAGATTGATCCATCACATCCCTTAAACGAGAATGGTGGCCTATCATTTTTATTGTTATTTTTGGTAGAGAACGTTCAGGGCAAGTTTCAAAAAAATTCATCAGCAACTTTTGGGAGTAATCACCTAAACTCACCTTCAGAACCCGCTATTTTGAACAATAAACCACGTGCTTCAGGCTAGAGTCTAGTCCCCATCTAAAATATAAATTGTCTAAAGTGAACTATTCCCCCACCCCATGAGGGCTGCTAAGTCATCTAAGCACTTGTAGAAATTCACACGTATGCCCCACATCTCCCTGGGGTGGTGGTTTCCAGTGCCAAGTGCATTATTGACAACAATTCATGTCATTGCAGCGGCCAAGATACTTTGACCACTGTGATGATGCGTATCACGTCAGATAAGAGTTCAGACCATGCTAAACCACATAATTGATTTGTTTTTTTGCCATAACATCAAAAGATAACGAAAGAAATCTTTGTCAAGATTTCTTGACAATTGAAAACACTGACTCGGACTTGGAAGTGCATGCGCTGCATTATGCGAATGACACAAAGACACAAATGTCAACAAATCACAAAAGCTAATCAAGGGCTTAAAACAGCTGAAGAAAGCACTGCTAGCATCTTAAGTTAATCCTAACCTTTCTGAGTACAATTCAGTGGAAGTTGGAAGACACACCTTCATGCAACATTAAACCGATTCTTTATCTCTTGCCCTTAGAATTTTCCTTAATAATTATAATAATAATAACAATAGAAATAACTACAACAACAACACCAACACCAATAATAATAATAATAATTATAATAGCGAAAACCAATGTCGTGCCAATTGTATTGGGGGCTTTAGGAACAGTGCTATTGCGATCAAAGGGCAACTTAAAGGGCATAGGAGTAGACACATCAATCAGCTTTATCCAGAAGTTTGCATTGCTGGGATCAGCAAGGATTCTAAGAAAAGTATTGGAAATGTAAAGGACAGGAAAAAGAAATATTTTGGTGTTCCTTGGCAACTTGTTGCTGCCCGACACCACAAAAATTTTGCCAGCTGTTATAAGAACTTAAGCTTAGTTGTATGGTTATGAAATACTAGTAAAATCCAACTAGTGGTCTATTATCAATGCGGTGTTCTGATTGGTTGAGCTACTAGTAGGCTATTTGTTATAGCCCACTAGTAGCGAAAAGCACCGGCTTTGAAAACCAAAACAATGGCTTTAACTAACAAAAGATGTTTTGTCTTGATATTTTTTTGACCAACTAGTTGGATTTTACTGAAACAATTATTCCTCTCGCCCTCATGGGCTCTGAGTCAATAGCCCATTTGGCCTTTGGCCTCATGGGCTATTGACTCAGAGCCCATGAGGGCGAGAGGAATAATTGTTAAATAACAGTGTTTCAGCCAGAAAATTTTACTTGAGGGCCAAAGTGGCCCCTGAAGACTCGTTTTAGGGGCCAATAGATAACAAGTGGTAAAAAATGGTCGTGTAATGCAAATGTCTGGTCGCCAGATACTAGTATGAAGGTCTGATATGAAAGGCCCCTCGCATGTCAAAAGAACAATACAAAGGCATACATGATGTAGTCAATGACCAAGGGTTTGCAATGCCTTATAGGGCCATTTGGAAGTTTTCCAATGTGAGAGAATCAATACAGAAAAGCAAAAGGATGGATTGACTTCTTTTGTTATGTTGAGTGTTTTAGAAGCGAAGATCTTTCAATAGGGTTTTCTAGTAGAACATAAAGTGTGCGTAAATAACCATTATTGATCCTCAACGTAGAGAAATGAACTTGTGATTATGGCATCTAAACCAGAATTTTTGGTCGCCAAGAAAGAAATGTTAGTTGCATTGTAAATTGTTAGTTCCTTGGCGACCATATCGGCCACAATTTTTAGCCTTCGGATGGCTATTAGAATACTATGCCTGGGTTAAGCCTGCATGCAGACTTGTAAAAATGATGGGCTAAATTGGCCCTTTCTCCATTTTCTGGGGGCCTTCTCTGAATGCAACGCAAGAATCCCGCAATAGCGCGGTCTGGCGGAAACACTGAATCATGATAATATAATAATAACTTTATTTAAAGTGTCGAGTGTATTTAGCACTGAGGTGCTAATTGGGGACAATGTAAATAACTAACTAAATATTGCAAATTGAACATAAACTTTAAAGAATCCCAACTGGTGGGAGGCTAACCAGTTGGCTATTTACACCACGTGGTCGAGGAGTTGAACTCGGGACTACCGAGAACAAATCCAGATAGCAGTAGGGTGGAGGATTTGAACCAGGGACCTCCAGATTTCAAATCCAGCGCCCTAAACTACTCGGCCACGCTGCCTCCCATAAACTCATCCAGTGCTCTGTTGTACAAACAACAACAGAAATCTTCATTAATCGCATTGAACAACAGTGCATTATTTCATGTTACTACAGGAAAGGGAATCGGAAAGGAACATACTAAGAAGCCATCGATATCAGCTTGTTGACGACGAAAAATGATAGGTCGATTCGACTACAAGTCGAAACTGAAGCATCGACTTAAGGAAAAGGTTTAGAATCACTAGCTGAACTGCTCACCTGGACACAAATTTGAAATAAGCGATGACCGTGACAACACGAGAAACAACAAAGAATGATACCACCGGGAAAGGGGAAAGAACGCACGAGACGTTTTGGCGGGATCTGGCGATACAATGACTGCGCATACTCTCTCGTTTTGGCGGGTTTCGCGGGCTCCGTCTGGTCACTGGAAACCCCCCACCTCCCCCTCCCCCACCCCGGGGAAACGTGGGGCATTAGACAGCTGAAGGAAAAAAAGGAAGAAAAAGCCCCACCTTAAGGGGAGAATTTCTAGTTTAAGCCCCAACTAAAGGTTTGGATTTTTCAAAGATTGGTTAACATTTAATAGCGAAATATACTAAGCCCTACATCATGTACTTGTCTGAAACACACTTTGGAAACACTGTGACAAAATTCTGCATAAAGGACAACACAAGTGCATTAAAATGCCAAAGAAAATAGGTTAAGGTGGTTCCTCAGTATTGCATTAAGCATCCCTACTGCGCACAATTTTTGCGTCATTAGCGCGCGCAAATGAGCGCGTGCACTTACATAACGAAAGAAATTTTCCTCAAGCTAAGTTCGATAGCGAAATAGGCTCGATTTGCGCCGCTCTCTCGTGTCTGGTCTACGGGCTCCTTTCCCGAACAGCGGCTGGTAATCGAGCCTAATAGCGAAATAAATGCTCGTTTTCTTTTTAACGGGCGTGGTAACCTATATTTTTTTAATGCACAATAATAGTGTACGTATTATCCTCCTTACTTTTAAAAAAAAGCTAAAAAAATTTCAATGGAAGGAAAAACAGATATAGGTGAAAGATTGTACAAAACTGTTGCTCTGTGATTCAAATTATGACCGCGAAAACAACGACTCTACGAACACTTTACGTCCATGCCGTTTCGAAACAGTGCTTGGTACAGAACATTTAGGGAAAGTTTTAAAAAAATTCATCGGCAATTTTTACTTCTGAGGAATCACCTTAACTCACCTTCAGAATCCCCCATTTTAAACAATCGACCATGTGCTTCGGACTAGAGTCTAGTCCCCGTCTAAAATAAAAAATGTCTAAAGTGAACTATTCCCCCACCCCCTGGGGGCTGGTAAGTCATCTAAGCACTTACAAATCCCCACGTATGCCCCACGTCTCCCCGGGGTGGGGGGGGGGGGGTGGGGGTTTCCAGTGACAAGTGCATTACCCTTGTCTGTAACGGCGTTCAAGCGTTTACTCAGGCAACTGCTTTACTTAATTTTTTAACTTTTATCTATTTATC
>JAHPZR010051303.1:0-7500 GCA_019787425.1 Platygyra sinensis | reverse complement strand
TATTCGAATATTGAACTCGCTTGCTCGATCCAAGAATACGGCTAACAGGTTCCGTTTTCGAAAAATAAATTCACTATTGCATTCTAGAAAAGACTAGTAGGTTTGAAACCTACTAGTCGCAACAGTGAATTGATTTTTCGAAAGCGGAATCTGTTAGCCGTATTCTTGGATTGAGCGAGTGAGTTCAATATTCGAATAATCAGTTCATTATTGCATTCTTGAAACGACTAGCGGGTTCAAGTTTCCAATGATCGGTGCATCGATGCAATCTTGAGGGGTACGCTTCACTTAGTTTGACTGTAAATGTGAGCATCAAAATCACCTTTTGAATGTTACAAGTCAAAGCTCAGTTTCCAGACCCAAAGTGCTAAAAAAAGGTGTCTGCCATAGTTAATTTCAGTGAAAAGTTACAGACCATTTTCAAAATTGGATTAAAAGAGGTGTGGAGTGACTGTAGGAAAAAAATGCTCTTAGAGAAAAAATAGTCGGGAATTAGAAATTTGCAGACGTGTTTTTATTATTTATATGTCACCACAGGTCTACAGCTACTGTCGAAATTTGAAGGCGAATGAACAAATGCCCTTTGTCTTGTAGCTTTCAGAAGGGACCTAAAATCTAATGATTCGGATACTCACTCACTATAAGCTGTTAATTATTAATTTTTGAATTGATAGAGGGGATTAGGTATATATAGACCCACAGTTAAAACCAGGCACACTACATTCCTTAGATACAAGACACCTTTAACAGTGCTCTGAAGGTATACAATAACCTTAATTTCTCCAATTGTTTTAAAAGAGACATAAGATTTCAAGAGACGTATGAGATTTCAACCAATATCTATGATATGTGTTACAACTATTGCATGTAATATGATATTTTATATATTTATATACATTGTGTATTTCAACCAATATATATGATATGATATTTTATCATGAAAATTTCTTTAGCATCAAAAATTAATAGACCATAAGAATTGGTAGACTCGGTACTGGCCAGGATTGGAGTTAGCTGGCAATGGAGGCTAATGTGGGGAGCCTTTTGAAATGCAAATGACATTATTCATTATAATTCTTTTCAGTGATATTTCCCACATTAGCATCCATTGTAAGCTAGTTTCAGCCTGGCAATATCAAGAACACGGATATCAAACGACCTACATGTATTACTGCAACATTTCTATGCAGGCTCTGTAAGTACTGGAACCACAATTATTATTGGTAATCATTACCCTTTAGATATGTGTTCCAAGGCAAGGAACCTTACCAAGAGGAAGCTTTAGCATAAATCATGTTGAGAATCATGTGCTGCAACCCATAGAGGGAAAATCCTTGGCATTTAAAACTTTAAATAACAAGGTAAGACTATTTGTGTAGAACATAACCCAGAAGTTACATTCAGATTGTATTACAGAAAGGACACTTGAAATATGAATGCTTGACAGTTTTTGTGCATTTTATTTTGTGAGTACATGGATGTGGAATGAGGGTCCTTCCTATGATGTAAGAGATTACTGGTAGCGTAATGATACCAAATAATTTTGTTTATATGAAGAGCCCTCATTCTGTAATTGCCATAAAAATGTACAAAAAGCTGTCAAGTGCTTAAAGTTTGAGGCCCACACAATGCAAACATACATATACCAGTACAACAAAATATGTTGAGACTACTCGGATGTCATGTTTGGATGAAAAGGAATAGTTTGTGTGTCCTACCAATTCCGGTTGTTTTGATTATTCTACAAGTTTTGGTAACGACAATTTCTCTTTATCTAATTTAAGAATTCGACCACGGAGGCGAGACTGCTAAGAAATGACATACCAAGTTTAAAATAAGATATCACAATTAATCGTCAAGATTTACAACCTTTTCACGAACTGCATTTAAAAAAAAAAGAAAAGCAAGAGTTGTGAAAGTCAGTCACGATCTCCTTCACATCGGTTTACATGTAAATCAGAGCAAAATTTCTTACTGGAATCCATGCCAATAGACGGTATGACATCTTTGTGTTATTCGTGGCGTAGTGCACTCTGGTTAAATGCAATGCATTCTGGTAAAAAGTGCAATGCATTCTGGTAAAAAGTGATGAATTCGAGAATTTTTTAAATCGTGATTATGTTGTTGCTCGCTCGCTACGCTCGCTCCGCAGCAAAAATGTACATTCAAACAAATATAAAGTGTTCATGGTTCGAGTGCCCTCACTGTAAAAGAGCTTAAATTTTCATTGTAATAATTTTAACGTTCTCAAATGAAAACTTCTTTGAATGGAATAAAAGTCAGCTACCATACCATTTGGGAGTGACAGAAGCACTTCTAAGTCAGTTGTTATTTCGAACTCATTTGTTATCAAGACCTGAATTTATGTTGAATTTTCCATGGATTCGGAGTTTTCAAGGGGTAGTGGGACCCAAGTAGAAAAATCATGGAAATTCCAGGGAGTGGGGGAGTACTGTGAAGCCCTTTACAATGGAAAATCCCAGGGGTGGGGCTTCACACTGGGAACCAAAAACATCCATGGAAGGTATGGATATTTTTGAGTGTTTCTAAATATTTTTGTTTTATAAGGTCTAATTCAAAAGGGAAGTCAAAGAGAATTCGTTCATCTAAACTCCATTTTTATTAATTGACATTATTTTTGCATAGTGAACTGATTTAATTATCCTTATTAAATAAATTCTTTTGGGCTAGCTCCTCGGAGATTTAGGCTGTTAAGATGAAATTACAGGGGCAAGCAGAGTTTTTGAATTTCATCTCACCCAGTAAACAAATGAAACAAACTAATTTCTACATGCCGGCACCAATGAAAGTGCAATCATAGATATGCATTGTAGTTAACTAGCTAACTGCATTATGTTTTCCCAGCATAAGATTAGTGCATGCTGGCACTTAAAATATTAAACATGTTCAGAGCATGTGCACAAGTTTTTAAAATTGTAGTGTTGCATTTGAACAAGCTATGTCTGATTGTAATTTTTTTTTTACGATGTTTTGTAATGGTCTGTGGTAACAGCCTTTATTGTGTCTTGCATGACCATATTGTTGAACATTTGATGTGTACTTTAGTAGGCTTCAGTGGGCTAACTTTATGTTAGCCTATGAAACAGAGCTGTATTCATTACTCCATATGTACTCCACATCTGAGCAGTCTCTCAACATATTTCATCAATATACAGGTATGAGCTCCTTTCTTGCAGAGCACTACATGTATTTTGGCTCTGGTGCGATCAACTCCTGAACTACATAACATTTTTTTTTGACTAGCCCTAATCCTGCCATTGCAGTTAACAGAGCAGAAACACTATTGAAAGTCATTGACCTTATATCAGACTTGTGGGAGCTACTACAGTACTTACACATGTATGCTATTAGTGTTTTGCACTTTGTTTAGAATTAACACTTCACAATATTCTACTTGTCTTGGCAGGAAGTACAACTCAGTGGCGAGTTTATAGTCACTACTGAAGGTTTTCAGGATGTGAAATCAGTAAGTAATAACGGTTATAAATTTGTCAAGAATATAATAAAATAAATACATTATATACACTGTATCTACTGGCAGAGGTATTATTTGTCGTGGCAAAGAGATGACACATACAAGTGCAATGTTGAATTCCAATCTTAAATGTCATAAAGTTCTTACAGAAACTAAAGATACACATAAAGTATCTATTAAGCGAGGTTCTCCAAAGTTCTGAACAACAGTGCCAAGAAAACAATGAAAAGAAAATTTTCCATATAACCAAATGCTCATTATTGAATCACCCGAAGGACTGCATGTGAGCATGTTTAGTATTGGGGCTAACTCACACTTTGACCATTTGGAGATTTTCCTGTAAGAAGTCTGGTCCATATTGTTTTTCCTGTCCTTGAAATCCAATTGTCTTCCTGCTGAAAATGTTCATTAAATCCCAGATAGTTACACATTCCAACTATTCTTGGGTTGCATGTGACGTCATCATTTTCTAAAATCCAAAACTAAAGTGCCACCTAAGTTATTATGCTCATCAGGCACAAGAGGGGGTAAATTTATATCAGTTCTGTGAATAACTTTTCAGCTCAAGAACATGATTTGTCAGCCTTTTTAGAAGTTAAAGTATTAGGAAAAGTGCTTAATTTAAATGTTTGCTTGATCAGTTCTGATAATCAGTGGCCTAGATAGCCAAATTAAGTTCCAGATGTTTACACCATTTTCTGGCCGCCATGTTGGTGTCCCTTGGAGGTACACCAACATGGGGGCTCCATACTGGGCTCTGTAAATTTGTGCAAAATATTTTGACAAATATTTGAAGATTGGAAAAACGTGCAGGCCTAAAACTTGGAGAAGTGTCTTAATAACTTAATATGCCCTATAACATAATAATTTTCTTGAGTTTAGTCACTGAATGGTTTACAAATTATTTTTTAATTGCGTGATGGTGCAACCCAAGAATAATGTACATGTATGCTGGATTTCTACATGTATATTAGTGTGTGTGGTTCTTTAATTGCACTAATTCATTAATTATTTTGAATTCCTACTTTTTAAATATACAGGTGCAGGTCCTCTTTGAAGAAACTTTTTTCAATAGTAACAATCAGAGTTTTCCAGTGCTGTGTATTGACCAGCCATTAGAAGGAGGCATAGGTAAGAACAGTAAAAAATAAATCTAGCTTGTTAATGTCAAGCCATTGCAAATTAATTTCACTTTACGCATTTCATTGCACAGACACTTCATGGATAGAGCACCCTATACCTGGTCACTGAAATGATGGTAGCATTTTCTGTAGCTTTCTACAACCCTGCACTTCTTATTTATTCCTATTGGCCTGATTTGAAATGCTACTCCTTCTCTACGCGTCTACACCTGTACACCTCTATGCCTCTACACCTTTATGCCTCTACACCTTTATGCCTCCACTCCTCTATGCCTCTACACCTCTACGCCTTGAGCTACGCCTCTACACCTCTATGTCTGTACACCTCTACGCCTGTACACCTCTACTCCTCTACATTTCTATGCCTCTACACCTCTACACCTCTATGCATCTACACCTTTATGCCTCTACACTTTTACACCTCAACACCTTTATGCCTCTTTGGCTCTACATCTCTACACCTCTACACCTCTATGCCTCTATGCCTCTATGCCTGTACACCTCTACATTTCTACGCCTCTACATATACACCTCTACACTTTTATACCTCTACATTTCTATGCCTCCACACCTCTACACCTCTACATTTCTATGACTCTATGCCTCTACTCATAGAGGTGAAAAGGTGTAGAGGCGTAGAGGCATAGAGGTGTAGAGGTGAGAGAAGGAGTAGTGTAAAACAGTACAAGCATATAGTTCACAGTACAATACCAGAATTGTAGAGGTGTAGTGAAGGAGTAGTGTAAAACAGTACAAGCATATAGTTCACAGTACAATATCAGAATTGTAGAGGTGTAGAGGCATAGACCGAGGTGTATACCCATAGAGCAGTACTTAGTGTTGAAGAGTAGTAGCATATAGTTCACAGTACAACAAGTAGAGAGGGCATAGACAAGTCCAAGTTTTTGGTAGCATAAACTGATGTTAATAAGTCTGAGAAATAGGCCCTACGTAAGCACACTCATTCTCATATTAGTAACAATCATGTCTCTGTTTCTTGGTCAAACAATGCGCAAGACTTGGATAAGCCTTTATACTAAGTGACAGTAGATACTAGTCCAAAGTACAAGAGAGAACAACGAACAGTACCCGATTGTTTGTTTATAATTTATCCTTCTCTTTGGCAAAGTCCACTCTAACCTAGCACAATATATTTACTAGACTTCACAAAGGTTCCATTCATACTATCACATGCTCATCATGCTCATGCACTGCGTTATTTCCCGCACACTGTCTTTCCCCAGTCATTCCTGTTGGGTTTTGGTTCACCCACAACAGCATTTTTACCTCCCTCCCACCCTTAGCTCCATCTGGAACCTTAAGTTTGTTTCTGTGTTTCGATTTTTACCTAGGTTTAATATATATTTAGCACGACCAGAATGTTTTTTGCATGCAGATCATTATTGTATTCCTCTCCAACCCTATGTATCTTTAAGATTAATCTGTACACTACAGTATTTTACCGGACTAGGTCTCATTCCTTCATTGGATTTTAGGGATGTAGATCCTGTGTGTTGCTTCCCAATAAAAAGAGTGATAGGGAAGTGCAAACCCTGGCTGCACTTTACCCCACAGTAAGACTTAGCCCTTGGAGACAGGTCCGGAAAAATATCCATTCCAGTGTGTGGACCCCTGGTCACACCTGATCTGTATTCCACCCAGGATGGGCCACCCCTCCTGGTTCCCCTAAGTCCCTAGCGACTGGGGGATATGGGCCTCACCCCCAGAGACTGATCAGGACCCCTGTCCAGGGTGACTACCCCGGTATCACTCAATCACATCTCCCCCCAGGAGGGCTTCTTTCCTGGTCCCCTTACCCCTAGAGTTAAGTGGTTCCCTGCCACCAGAAGTTGCCCATTACCTTTTGTGTACTTTCTGTGTACCCCCCGCTTAGAGCCTCAATGCAAAACCACTGCCAATTGGAAGAGTTTGTTAACAACGGAATAAGCATATACAGTCGAACCTGTATTAAGCAGCCCTGTATTAAGCGGTCACCCGCTATTAAAGGGGCTCAGTCACGTTTGAAAAACGTAGCACAACTTTTCAAATTTGTTGTTTGCAATCCGCGTCAATCTTCTCCATCCTTAACCATCCTTGTTCCTTTATGGTTTATTATCGTCTCTTTGATGTTTTTCTATCTTCACGAAGTGTTATTTTTAGGTTTCCTTCAATTTAACGGTTATTTTTTTCGATGTTCAAAGTAACTCAAGATGCCGTGACTGAGCCCCTTTAAGCGGTCAATTGCCAAAGTCCCCCAAATTACTTCCCTTAATTACTGTAATTTTGACCTCTGTTAAGCGGTTACCTCTATTAAGCGGTCGCGGCCACCCTTTACTAAGTCCCGACGAGCTGTTTCTATTGCGTTGACCTGTATTAAAATAATGGACACTTTGTAAAAGGAAACCACTCAAATACTAACTCATACAGTTACAAATAGCACACCAGGTAATTGATTTCCTTGTCTATTTTCACAAATCATTATTGTTTCTGCCTTAACATCAAAAGTCTTGTCAGCATTGCAAATCGAATTCTCCTTTCAGCCCCTTGAAAATGATCAGATATTCACATGGCACTTCTAGACCATAACCACCTCCTCTGTTTACCCACTTCCCTTTAATGATGGCATTTCCTGAACTCAGTGGTCTCTTTAAAAACTTCTTCAACCATGTTGCCATTAGTTCAGGACAAATAGATTTAAAAGGCAAGATGCAATAGATTAGGAGTATGTCTTTTTTTAACGACTGGCTGTAACACCGGCTGCATGAACTTGACGTTACTGTTTTGTTAGCCCCTTTCTATGTTCTCTTTTTCTCACACCATGTTATTGTTGCAGTAACTTTTAACTGAGTAAGTGAATGAATG
>JAHPZR010051302.1:0-12963 GCA_019787425.1 Platygyra sinensis | reverse complement strand
GCTGAGTATTTTAAGATGCGTGCTATTTCGCGCGTCTGACATTCGGATATCCCTAACCCTGTTCTGTTGTATCATGTGTTTTCTTTAGATAGGAAGATTTGGCCGATATTATCGCCATCCATCGCGCTGAATAAACTTGCATCGTCAAATTGCCGAAAAAAATCTAAAAATTGTTAACTGAGTATTTTAGCTGAACATTAGCCTGCTATTGAACTGAACAGCTCGACCAAATGTAGACACTCTCCCTAGAAGGAAGTTCGCTTCCCTATCTAAAGTGGAAACGCTTTGTGATACGTCCTCCTCGTCGATTTCCTCCTTCTCTGCACTGCTACATGTCTCATACCCGTCTTTATCTTCAGAACGATGGATATCTCCTGTAGGATCAACACTTTCTCTAGGCACAATTTCTCTCTGATAAAGAAAATTGGGCAAAATTCCTGCTCTAGCCATTGTCGTTTCTTGTCTAACAGATCCCGGTTCGTTCAGCAAATTACTCTCACCACTATCCGGTGTGGCCATACTGGAGGGTCGCACAGGGGTATTCTCGTGAGGCGTGATTAAGTGATTTTATTTTCCGTGAAACGTGAATTTAGGAAATTATTCTTCGTGACTTGTGAACTGAACGTTTTGCGTGACCCGTGAAGGACCTGAATTATTAACCGATATTCGTGATTTTACCACTCTGTTCTACGTGATTTTTGTGACGCAAGTCCTCCGAATGGTTAGAGTCGTCTATGCAGAGTAACTTAAGTGTGCGATTTGCAATATGGATCCTTGACTTAGCCATTTCCGATTTTCCTTTCTTGAAACACTGTTTGTAGTGTAAGAGCACGCTATTAAAAAGAGCATCCTACTTGCTTATTTTCGTGATTCGGGAAAACGGAATTTATATATCCGTGATCCGTGATCGTCTATTTTTTTAGTTCGTGAACCGTGCCAGAGACTTCCCCTATACGACCCTCATACTGGCCACAACAAGCCTCTTAGCACTCGTATAATGGACGGAAGACTAGAAAAACTAGAAAAGATCGGGACTGAGGATACTGAGGTCAAGAATACAGACGCAAATGTCGGAAATGGACAAATGTCATTTATGTCAGAGACAAAAGATCACAGTAGGACTCAAAGACCTCTTACGGTCTGATACTAAACTTAGGGTAAGCGATAATGGATACATTTGACAGGACCTGACAGGGTACAGAGCCGTTGCTATTCAGTACCTGAAACCTGACACAGCTATACGCATAAAAGGTTCATTTCCGCCAGCTTGCAGTTTTGGCGCTGGTATGAAGTCACGTTGGAATTGAAATCCCGTATCCCGCTCCGTTTCCCTTGCCAATCTCGCATCCCAACCCCCCAAAAATACGAATTCCCGCTCCCACTCGCAACTTAAATTCCCGCTTCCCGCCCCTGTTTTCGGCTCAAATCGCGAATATCACCGCGAAAAATAGCCAAATCCCGCATCCCGCCAAACCTATTGGGAACCCTCAAAAAATGGCAGCTTTTTCTTTACGGCTGGACCTCGCCATAGAGGTAAATCGTCATTTTCTCGAAAACGAGAAAATGACGTTTTGAACTGAGTAATAAATTTCGCTACTTAAAAAAAATATGGACCAGTTCTCAGTGTAGAAAAAGAAACAATCGTCGGAAACGCGAATTTAGTAAGCAATCGTGACTATCATCATGGTGCTTATTACTAGTAGTAATCAAAGATTAGGAAGTGCGTTCTACAGGATATGCAGTGTGATAATAGAAAGTGAGTTTTTTGAAGAATAGGAAATGGAAACTTATGGTTGACTGCGGCTTTATTCTTTTATCGGGAGTTGTACACAGTTCCCTCACACTTCGAGGAATACAGAAAAGAGCCAATGTACAGGCATGACGTAATCGACTGTGTACAGGACAACGAGGCCAAACGTCGCACGTGTAATTTTCTCTTGCACGTGTTATTTGGCCACACGTGTTATTTTCTATTGCACGTGTTATTTTCTCTTGCACGTGTTATTTTCACTTGCACGCGTATATGAGGCCCAAAGCCCCTGAAAAAACTTAGAGAGGCGGCCAAATTGCAGAAAAAAATCTCGATTTCTCACGCCTGCAAACCAAATTAGGATGCGTTCTCTCGTTCCTCGAGAACGCAATAATGATATATGGCAGGGTTCGTACTCTTTTGAGCTCTTCAAATTATATGACTTCCCATGACTTTTTCCATGACCTTTTCAAGTTTCAAGACCTTAGGATTAGCTGTCAGTTTCAAAAATTCAAACCCTAAACTTGTTTTAGAGCGTTTTTCTTATCTTAAACAGTTTAACAGACTCAAACTCTGGAGTTCACCAAAATGCATGCCGTTTACGCTGCTTAATTACTCCTCTCTATCTTACATTGTCCTTGCCTTGCGATCCGTATTAAATAACCAATCAAACAGAACCTTAATTTTCCATGACTTCAAGGACCAACAATTAAATGCCACGACTTTCCAGGCCTGGAAATGGAATCCTTATATTTCATGACTTTCCAGCCCGGCGGGTGGGGGTACTTAACAAAGTTAAGAACGGGGAGGCTCCGCCCCGAGGTTCAACCCCTTACCCTTTTATATACCATTTTTGGCAGATTAGGTACCCCTTTTATAAACCTTTTATTGAGAAAAAGGACCCCTTTCACATACCTACTTTAGAACACTGCACCCCCTTTTTAAGCCCTTGTAACGAAGTTAATGAACAATTTTACGGGAGAATATAAAGCATTACCGGAAGAAATGTTAAGCAAACGACAAGTGTTATTTATTCAGTTCACGGCCCTTTTAAATACCTAAATGACCGATTCCCCTACCATTTTATATACCTCAACTTGTGAAATCCTTACTCTTTTATATACCTAAAACCTGGAAAAGGTACCCCTTTCGGGCGGAGCCTCCCTATAGGCCATAATAGGGAGTAGCCCCCCCAGGCTTTCCAGTTTTTCCATGACCTGTACGAAACCTGTATGAGGTATAAACGAGGTGCTATCGCTCCTAAACGAACATGGGTATGGGATGGGGACCCCTCCTTTTTAATTGAAAATTTAAGTTTCTATAATATAAACAATCAACAGGCAAAGTTTGACAAAAATCTCAGTGCAGGCTCTATTTCAGTGGAATGACCTTAATCCACCGTAAGAAAAAAGATGGCAGCTGAACATTTTACCACAATACCTTGCGAACCAAACTAAGCCCACCGGGCATATAGAAATATATGGTTCAACGGCAGTCGTTCCAAAACCAACAGCATTGCTCTTGTCGAGTTTGAACGACTTACAATTTTTGTTTGTGTATTTATACGCTCTTTTAGAGTTTTCGTGCGCAAATCATTATAGGTAAATGTACCAGTCGCCATCTTTTTCCCTACGGTGGATTACGACGTCGATCTTTTCTTCCTCCATTCACTACTTGCACAATACCATAATGCACCTCTTTAACCCCCCCAAAATTTTACATACTCATTGTTTGCAATTTCTCCTGGGACATGAACATGTCCCAAGAGTAATCTAAAACAATGCCTATGCAAATTTTTGGGGGGTAAAAGAGGTGTATTATGGGATTTGTGCAAGAAGAGAATTGCCGTAATGTCGATTTTGTAACCTCGTCTTGTCGTTTCCAGGCTCTGCAGATATTATGCTGAGGTACCGGGTCTCCTAGTTCCAGACTTCTTCTCCTTTTTTTTTCGGCCTTTTTTTTTTCTTTTCCGACTGACCAACCCAAAATCAGAAAACGTATTCAACGGTAAACGAAAAAAAAAAAGGGGATGGCCTTATGCGGAAAAGACGCCAGATTATGCGGAAATTTCTACAATTTAATAAAGTTGCTCCCATGGCTTTTTCCAACATATAAAACACACATTAACGTCTTACCAATAATTTTAGTCCTTTACAACACGTTTGACCTTTTGCTGCCATTCGTGGACATGTATTTCTTCATTCAGTGCAATTTTTCCATGGTTTTCGAAGGTTTTCGTTGTTGTGTTTGTCCGAAGCTTAGTAACCAGGTATTAAATCGGATGTGAAAAACTGGACACCACTAACTAGAACCCAGGCCCATCCCAAGAAGACGCACAGAATGCCTGGAGGCTTAAAATTGTTTACGAACGAAAAGACTTGTTTTCGTCGCTGTTTTGGGGGAATAACTTCTTCAAAATGATCAATCTCTTCGATATTTTTGCTTCTGATGATGGTAATCAGTTGCTTTCTCGCTTATACGTAGCAATTTTCTAGTTTTATGCGGAAAAATGCTCCAAGGATGCGGAGGATGCGGAAGTAGGCGAATTATGCGGATCCGCACCACCGCATCCTGTCAGATGCCCTGCTTTAGTATTGTATTGTAAAGTAGTGCACATATAGGTAGTGTAAGTATAAGTAGTATAATTAGCAAGTATATCGAAAGCGTAAAGGTTAGTGTAATAATTTATTAGTAGTGTAAGTGTGGGAATTGTAAATAAAGTTGCATTGAAAAAAAAGCTAAAAGAAGAGGTTCTGGGCATTTTTCATATAAACACTTCAAGTCAAACATCGTCAATGAAATACTTCACGAGCAGTGGCCAAGATCATTTTTATAAAACTGAACTCATCATAGGTTTTCTGTTGTTTCATGCAAGAACACTTAAATAAATTCCATACTGAAATACATTCAATGCATTGTTTATACATCTACATACCCATCATTGCAAATGTATTTAAATATTCAAAAATACACTGGGTCAGTCAAAGCAATTGACCTCTATAAATTTATTGTATCACGCAATGTCCTATTGTATTGAATTACTGTTTATAATGTAATTACAATTTAATATATTTATACATTCAAAGATAATATTTATTCGCCGAAGGCAAGTTGAATATTGTAGATTAATCGTAGGTTAAATAAAGGCTCCGAGTCCACAGCTTCTACGCTCGTAATAGTGGAATGTCAACTTGAAGATCTAGCATAAATGATCAGTTATTTGGACTATTTTTGAACTCGGCAAAAATGCGTGTGCATGATTGTCCATATAGAGTCGTTAACAGTGATCATATGCAAATTTCCTTCAAAGCGAAAATACTTCGTTCTTTTTATGATTGTTGTTTTGTTGAAGGAAGTTTGGTGCGGACAAGCATGTCCTTGAGAGATTTTTCCTTCCTGTAAGATACAATCGGTGGCTGATTAAAGATTTCTTTTAGCCTAGGCTTGCGTTTGCCATGGTGTAGTTCTGAAAAGAACTGTTTATCAGCTATTAGCGCAAGACTGCTTTCGAACCCAAACTATTGGATCCTTCGTCAGTTGCTTTTTATTCAAAGAACTCGCAATGGGAGCTAGTGCTGAGTGCTGATAGTGAAGTCAAGTCTCTTTTTATAGTGTTCCTTAATCAGCAAGGTGTTTTGTGATTGGTTGTTAAAGCAAGAAGCTGATTGGTAGGAATTAGCTAACCAATCACGTTAAAGTGCCCCTGTGATCAAAAAAATCACTTCCTTTTTTCCTTTAGATTCTGAAAGTGTGTCTGCTTAAGGTGGCTGAACACAGTTTTTGATACCTCTGTTTCATTTACATTTTTCTCTAAAACCCTTGATCCTTTGGTCACCAAAAATGGCAGCAAACAAGTTAACAACACAAACTTCAACTTTTTGATAATTAAGCTGACGTATGTACCGTTGCCATGGCAACATGATCAAATATAAACAGGTGTTTAAAATCGGTTTTGTTTATTTGCAGAAAATCTAGTCATCAGATTTTCTTTATAATTTGCATGCAACAAGCTTGTAACGATACTCGCAAGTTAGCGCTATTTTAATAATAATTTAACAAACAGATCTTTAATTATCCCTCTTTGAAGGTTCACTGGCATATCTTGAATTTCCTTTGTTAAAGTTCAATTTTTTTTCAATCCTCCAGTTACTTATTTCCTAAAGTATTTTCGTGCCAAATTTCGTGAAATTCTAATGAGTGGTTCTCGAGAAATAAGCGCCTCCGAGAAGTCAATTTTTCACTCAATCGCACTTTTTTCGACTTACTACGCATGCGCTGCATTTAACTGGGTTCTTTTAGCAACAAAGAAATAGCAGAGCTGAGTTCTTTGCATCGTTACCTTTCTAACATACCTTCTAATAACAGAGTTAAACCATCAATTCAATACATTGTGTTCATTTGTGAAGAAAAAAAATAGTAGATAGCGCAGACATTGAGCAAATAAAATGATCGCTATATTTATGCCATGTTTGTTTTTATGCAATACTTGTGCGCGCGCTGAATCGCGTTAGCAAGAGCGCGCGCCAAAACTGTGTTCAGCCACCTTAACACTTGACTGGCAAAATTCTGACCTTTCATTTTTATCCAAAGGCTGTTTACTTTGAGTATAAGTTTTGGATTTTACGATCCGCCATTACTCACGTTCAAACCTGACCGATTTGATCTCAGAGGGTTGGATCCGGGAAAAGTGACGTCAAAGGCTCACCAGCTTAAAATTTCAGCGTGTGAACACAGCTTATTATGTATGCAAAGTGCGAGTTTAAAAGTGTGAAAGCCCATGCAAAACTCCCGTGCTGCATATTAATTCTGCAGCGTACACACGCATTGCATTCTTAAACTAGTGAGCCTTTGACGTCATTTTCTCCTCGATTCAGCTCTCTCAAGAACTTAAATTTAGTAATGGCAGATCATTAAATAGGAAAGTTCCAGTTAAAATAAACAGGTGCCTTTTTTAAATCAAGGATTAAAACTTGGGTCACTTAGTGTTTAGTTAACATAGTTTTGAAATCCAAAGAAAAAAAATAATTTATTTTTGGTCACAGGGGCACTTTAAGGAAATTTCGATCCTGTGAGGTGTGAAGGTCGCACTCTAGATGTGCCGCCCGCGTGGCGTGCTGCGTGAGTAATTAGTGCAAAAAATATGCCAACAAAACCCGTTTCATTTCGTAAATTTTGAAAAACACTCAACTAGAAAGGAGTGATGTAGTATTTTATCGAATTTTATCGTTTTGTGGCGTAAAAGTTGATCAGGAATGACGTTGGATAAAAATCTGTTGTCTTGTTGAGACATAGAGATGCCCTAGATAGGACTAACACTTACGCGGGCAAGTAGCGGTTTTACTCCGAAGAGTGTTTCATTCAAGGTTAAATAAAGGCTATGAGTCCACAGCTTCTACGCTCGTAATAATGGAATGTCAACTTGAAGATCTAGCATAAATGATCAGTTATTTGGACTATTTTTGAATTCAGCAAAAATGCGTGTGCATGATTGTCCGTATAGAGTCGTCAACAGTGATCATACGCAAATTTTCTTCGAAGCGCAAATAACTCATTCTTTTTATGATTGTTGTTTTGTTGAAGGAAGTTTGGCGCGTACAAGCATGTCCTTGAGAGATTTTTCCTTCCTGTAAGATACAATTGGTGGCTGATTAAAGATTTCTTTTAGCCTAGGCTTGCATTTGCCATGGTGTAGTTCTGAAAGAACTGTTTATCAGCTATTAGCGCAACATTATTTGACAATATTCACCGAGCCTGATGCGAATAATTGTTTTAGTATAATTTAAGAGCCGAACAACAGAGAATAACGGACTTGAACATAAAAAGAGGGACCCAATTGTTCGTTTGCATACACATATGCATCTATATAGTCTTAACAAGAAGCTTACATGTAAGCTTACATCAATTGTGAATCAGTTTACTCAATGAGTTTGGCAGTAAAGCAATCAAGCATAACACTATGAAAAATAAATTCTTCCGGTACCTTTGTTTTATCACTGTTGACTTCATCTGCAGTTGTTATCATTGTCTAAAAATGAGTAGCTTTAGTTTGGAGAAAAACATATTTCGGTCAATCGATCTGATCTGCTGGCAATCAACGTAACCACTGCTTTTATGATTCTTAACTGCCCTGAATACAAGTTCTTGAAAGGATTTTCGGTCCAAGGATGACAGCAGTCATTGTGAAAATTCTCCATCCCTTCAAATATCCTGGACTTAAAGTGATAACTTGCGAATAGATGAAAAATTCACTCACCAACTACCCGCCGTGTTTACTTGCCAAGATAGCAAAGGTGGCACGCTTAGAAGCCAGGCCTCGCAAATGTTATATACACCACCTGGAGCGGTTTATATAGCGTCTTATAATCCATCAAATCTTTTCGCTCTCGTGTGATTGGTCTAAACACGTCACATGACCGATATCCCCCAGCTAAAACAGGGGGATATCCAAGAATATACCCAAATTTTCAAAACTGCGCATCTTGCGTAAAAGATTTAAAGGATAATAAACACGATAGTCTCCATTTGGGGCGAAAATATGCTCGGATATTTGTCCTTGGACATTATCTGTTCCTCGAAGCTCACAGTTTTTCTCGAGCTATGCTCTGGGAAAACTGTTCGCTTCTTGGACAAATATCCTAGCTTATAACCCACCCATTAATTTTTGATTGAGTTTATTGGCTATTTTACGTCACGTGGCATAAATCTCCGGACAGTTATCACGCAATAACCCCCGCCCGAGACAATATCTGTCCTCCGATTTTTCCGTCGAAGAGAAACATAGTCAGCACAAGAATTTCAACTTTTCTTTTCTCTTATTTAATATGGAAGGAAACCAAACTAGTGTTACTGAGTCTAGTGATGGTGACATCAAAAAGCTGATGGCAAGTGCTGTTCCGTAAAGTACAAAAAAGTCACCAAAATACGCTGTCAATGTCTTTGAAGGTGGAGAAAGTTACGAGAAGACTTTTTAATATTTAGTCCTAAGTTAATTTAAACCGATTCATTTTACAAAATAAAGATTTAATACAATGTGATAACTAACTATAAAATAAACCAAACGTTCACGTCCGACTTTAGCGTGGAGGAAGGAGAGAAAAATTCCAGTCGCACTTGAAATCATGGAGCCGGCAGAATTGTCGACCATGTTGAAACCTTTTTTACGCAGAAACCAGAAAATTCAGTGGAAGGAGAACCATACAGTCACAACACTGTGAAAGCCAATTCATTCCGGGCTGGACAGATTTTTTTTCCGGTTCCCTTCAAAGAAAGCCATTTTACATTATTTGGGATAAGTCTTCAAGCCGGCAAACGAACCTCTAGATCCATCACTGAAAGATCTTGCGTGACAGGGATTGATTTCTTTCACAAAGCACCAGCCTCCAATTTCCAGCGAAGACCTTAAAGTCCTCTATGCAGCAAATCAGCTTGGCCTGAATGCTCCAGAAAGTTTTGCAAATTCGGCATGTTTTAACACCATTCTCTACTTCGGAAAGAGATGCCGTGAAAACCAACGCGAGATGAAACCCGGTGACCTTTAGCTCAAAACAACAACAACTGGCTGAAGTACTTCATCTCAAGCGAGAGAGCAACGAAAAATCAGTCTACCTTCAAGTGCTACAGATTTTACACATTCTGCGTTTCACAGATGTAAATTCTGAGACTGAATTACATTTCTTTCTAGTCAAGTTTATGAACAGTACGTCGGAATATATAAACCAAAAGCGCCAAGTTTTCGAGTTTTTGATCCAAGGGGCGTTACAAGAATTAATTTCACATGACAGCTTGTCAAATTTGGTCCAATCACAGTGGAAATAAAGTTAGTTAAACCAATCAAATTTACGTTGCTCCCTCACATCAATCACACGCATTCGCCATCAGATCACCTATGGCTTTTTTACCAAGTTTACGAGCGGTTTATTGCGAACTGAAAATTAATGGGAGGGTTATAAAATAAATAAACCCCTTTATGGCTTGCTGGTATGTCGGCTGATAATGTCCTTGGCTGAGTGATTGTCCTCAAAATTTCACATTTGCCCTCGAAGCTTCGCTTCTCGGCCAAATGTTCATTTTTCGGACAATCTCTCAGCCGCGGACATTATCAGCCGACATACCAGCCGCCTGAAGGGGTTTATTTACTAAATATTTTCAAGCTTAATGGAGACTATTGTTTATATAATTATAAGGAACCGACCAGTCAGATTGCTGGAAACTCTTTGTTCAGCTCTGAAATTATACTAAAAATGGTTATTAAATACCTTCAAATAGATAGCAAAGCTTGTGCAAGCCTTTGCTTTTTAGCCATTCTGCCACAAATCGGGTATCTTTTGCTTTGAATGCATCACCTTGTATACGGCTGGCACGCGGGAAATTTGAATTGACCAATCAGGATTCAACAGGTAGGAAAAACTCTATGGTCCTGAAGTCAAGTTAACAAGTCGGGAAAGGTATTGCAATCAGGCAACTTTTCTCACTGGAGATTGCATTAAATATGCACGAAAAGTGATTTACAATTTCAAAAACCATACCAGTTTGAAAAAACTAAAATTATAAACCATTTTGTGTTTCCAAGCTTCTATTTTGGCGCCAAAAATTGGTCGCTGGCATTCGGTATGGCAACTCGCTCGTAGTTCGTCGAGTATCGCCAGGTATGATAATAGTTGTGTTATTTTGAACAAAATATGCTGTTCCTCGTCAAATTAAACCTGGAATTCTCAAGTTAACTACTAGTAGGGGCCAAAGCAACTGACGCACTGTCTTTATTTTTGTTAGCTGCAAAGAAAAAGGCTGTTATCGTATCGTTTCGGTAGCACAGCTAAGTTTTGACTGCCGCTCGTACTGCGGGCACAGTCGCCGTATGCAAGGTAAGGCTTGTCTCCGCCAGGATTTATCATGCCATGTGGCATCAGCGTGACTCGTAACATAAAATTGAGGCTAGCGATCAAATTCCCCACCCCCTATGAGTAGTGATCAAATGCCTTGCCCCCAAATTTCCTCCCTCCTGGGCAGGAAAAGACATTAAATGCCCGGAGTATGCCCGGGGAGGGGGGGGATGTTCAAGCTTTGATTTGACTGGTACATTAGGTACCCCTTCAGTGAGGAAGTAGTTCCTGTTGAGGGTTCTCCTGTGAATACCTGTAGTCGTTGTATTGCCAAACTATTTAAGTAATGCTGCTGTAAATTCAGAGATATAACCAATAACCAAATAAAACCAGAGTACATTTTCAATTTCAAGTTGTCTTGGAAACGAACTGTGACTGAATCCAAATAACACGTTTCTGAGAAAACAGCCTTTACACATGTGACTCCACAGAAAATGTAACAAACAACACATACCTTTCCATCAAGCCGACAGTATCGCTTGCCATGACCGGGGTAGATTTTATATCAACTGTAATTACACAACTCGAGCCTAAAAAAACAACACATTCCGGATTTATTTAATAAAGAAGCTTTCCCACTAGAATTGTGTTAATGATAATTGCATTTACCATAACGAAGGTTTGTACGAAAGAATTCATTTTCTTAACAGATGTACGGCTTTACGACTGAAATCACCTTGTGGTAGCACTTATACAAAAAGTAAAATTTCACAACAGTTTAATGTCCTAGTTGCTTAAAAAGCCCCACTGAGTGAAACTTAAGGGGTCAAACTAGTAGTTTATTCTTCATACATGTTGGTCTATGGAGGATTTAGTCTACATTTAAAAGTATTTTTTATACAACTTACTTCACCGCTGAACGATGATTAATCTTGGCAAGGAAGAAGAGAAATAGTACTGGCGTGCATGCGCATTAGAGCATCCATACGACTGTGGGCCAAGAGCATTATGGGAAATTTTAAAATGGCGGCCGTGGTAGGAGTGGAAGCTTGTTGATCACAAAAGATTGACAAAATAACAATTATAATAATATACATGAAAAAATTACTCGATTCTGATTGGCTGAGAGCAGTGCAGTTCAAGTGTAACACCAGTGCAAAAAGTGTAACACCGGTGCAAAAAGTGTAACACCAGTGCAAATTACACATCGTATAAATTCTGGATTATGATTGACTGAAAGACAAAAGGGAATTTTCTAAGACACTGATATCACGTAAAATGATGACGAAAAGTTTGTGCAGAAGCTATGAATGACAAAACATGGCTTCAAGAAAGATTTTCCGGCACTTCCTCTGTTGGGAATTGTATTCATCGAGTTGTAGGCTCAGGTCGGCTCAGACTCCAAAATTACGAACTATTTAATGAACTTACCACGTAATCCGGCACATACAACAAACGGCGAATCATAATGCCTAAAAAACGGTGAAGAAACTAGACTCAAAGCTCCAAAAACAGCAGCAAGGCTGACCTAAATTTTCAAACTCGGTAAGAAAATACAACAAAGATGAAAATCTGGAAAATTACGACAGCCAAGTTCAAATGCACGCGCGAGCACATTCTGGGCCATGATTGGCTTATTAAAATCACCTGAGATTAAGGAGGCTCGAAAGGGTTTTTCGTTGCTATATTGCTTGTGAAACGATGGAAGATTACAAAGAAGGATGTCTAATGGTGTGGGCAAACTATATGTCTCCTTGCAACTCTATTGTTGGGCTATACTTTAAGGGTACTTGTGACGTCATATCAGTTACCATGGCAACGCACGAGGTCTACAAAAGCGTCCTCTAAATTTCAGTTTTTGTAAATTATCTGAGAAACTAATTCGGTGACCTACCATTTTTATTTCTTTGTTGGAAAGTTCCCTAAATTCTTTAACTTTTCAGACAGTATGAAAAAATTCTATCTAGTAGAATTAAATGTATTTAAAGAAAACGCGTTTTATGGCTTACAGAAAATTCCACTAGATAATTTTCCCCGAAACTTTTATATCGAAGTGCCATTGCGAATGGTGCGTGCATGCAAAAAATCAAGATAGGTCACCGAGCGAACTTTCGAGCTAAAAACAAATGGTTTCTGCAGATTTTATTTCCGGTTCGCGCGATTTTACGCAGCATTAACTTCCGGTGTGCTGATTTTAATACTGGTTCAGCTGACGCGTGCATCTTAGTTATGGCGTGTGTAGATTGCGCGCGCGCGTGCAGCTAAAAACCCTTTCGAGCCTCCTTAAGCGCGCGGACAAAACTGAGAGGTGAGTTCAGAGTTCGTAAAGTTTAAAACATCCTCCACGCAAATTTTTTCATGTTTATATTATTAATAAGTAATCATACGGTTTTT
>JAHPZR010051301.1:17500-22610 GCA_019787425.1 Platygyra sinensis | reverse complement strand
ACACTCAGCTCGCTGCCATTCACGGAGCGCCATGACGCCTCTTGTCACTAAGCCAACAACCTGTTAAAATGGTTCAATTGAGATCACCACTATATAATCTTCTGCGCTTTTCACAAATACTTAGGACTAATGATTTCAGGGCTTGAAACAATGCTGCTGTCCAGTAGTACAGGACAAGTAGGTTTTCCGAGGAAGGCAAGCAAACTGTTCATTCTCTACTTTGCCCGAAGAGAAGAGGAAGGAGCTTTGAGCAAAAGGGGGTTCCCCTCCTCTTGAGTTTTTTTGTTGTCCACCAACTAGCATTAAAAACAAGCAAACCAAAAAGACTTGCCCAGGAGGCAAGCAAAAATTTTCGAGAAGCACACTGTTTGGAGGGGCAAGCTCGGAATTCAAACTTTTTTTTCAAGCTCTGGACACTGCTAACATGTTGCAGATTTCGTCATTAGCCTTGTGTATCAATTCCAACCATAAATACATATCATATCTGGTACATCAATATCCATACGTGAGAAAATTAGTCGATGCCTTGTATTGCTAAGCTACTTTACAAGTCATGCACTTTGGTAATAAAAAAGTGAACCTTATTGACTTCTTGATATTTTGCTCTGTTGTGGAGCCACAAATTTCATGTTAAAATTCACAAAATCCCACGAAATTCACTAGAAATCAATACAAAATACATGTAGGTACTTCTTGCTGCGTATGGGGCTGTTTTACGTGCCGTAAAACGTTGCAAAATTGTTATCCTGAAACAACGTCACTGCAATGGGTAAAAACACATTACCAAAACTGCCAGGCTATACTAGATTAAGGTGTGAAAAAACTGAGCACGCTTTGTTGCAACATGTAAAAAGCCTTGCCATTGCGTATTTTCTGTCTAGGGCAGTTGCTTGTTTAAAAGAGCAGGATGATGATCTCTGTAAAAGAACCCTGTGTCAAACAAATACAACCAGGTACAATAGTCCAAACAAGTTGCTTTCAAATTTTCCTGCAAAATCACCACAGTTTACAAGCGGCAACACTCATAAAGGAGTCAGGTTGTGAGGATTGCTTGTCAATTGATGGGATAAAAGTCATCAATGATTATTTCTGCCCAACATTGGAAAAATTGCCATCAACTAAGTTAAAGAAGGTCGTCAAATCAGTGCAAAGCCAATCGACTTCCAAGTGAAACACTGTGCGCATGAAAATTTCGCAAAATTGGCCATTTTCATACTGCAATTGTTTGCAGCAAAATTTGTCTTAAAAATTTCAGAAATAATTCCTGCAAAATCAAGTGCCGTTGTTGCAACAAAATGTCTCTGAAAATCCTTGCCAAAATTTGACTTTTTTTCTACAACCTACCAGAAGCCCCTGCTTCAAGTACGGTATTAATCCAAAACTCACGTTCTCCAGTGTTAAAAACCACAATTGATAGGCCGTCATTCAAACCACCAGGACATGAACTGAAGCCATGAATTGGAAAATATTGGTGACAAATCAAGTGCCAGCTACAAAATAAAAAATGAAAAGAAAAATGAATTTACCTAAAAAGAAAATGATGTTTTCTGCTGTATCCATATGACTGAAAAAATTGATGTTTTTGTCTGTCAAAGCGCATAATACTATGGTAAATATCATACTAAAAGAATAGCTGAGGGTATTTCTTGAGGATTGTTTGCAGAACATAAACATGTACTTGTGAGGGTATTGTTAAAATACCTCTGGAATCTTTTTACCTGATCAGTCATCATAAGAAGAACTTGTCGAAGCTTGCAACCTACCCTGTGGTGAATCCAGAAGGAATTGTATATACTGTGTCTCCAGTCTCAGGGCATGTCAGATATTTCTGTTCATTGGATTTTCGCATCTCAGAAGAGCTTTGGCATGGTGGCCGATAGTGACAGGTGGAAACTAAAATGAATAATTGCCATCTCATAACAGGCACACAGCATACATGTAATTTCTGCTACCCATGTATTTCAATTCGTGGACAGCTGTGCATGTATGTACATTTGCAGATGGAATTATGGTCTAACAGAAAAAAACAACAATTATATGGTCCAGGATTGAATGAAGTATTGTAATTAGACTCATATTTAGCAGGGTTATGGACATTTTCGTATTACCTCATATTTGGACAAGACTTATGTGTGTTTTGGTGACTTTTTACCAATGAGGACACTTTGTGATGCTTATCGTGAGGAATTTGAATCTCATTAGCATTTCAATCCTGGACATCATTCTCGAAAAAACAAGTGTGCTACCAAAGAGTGTGAAAACGCTGACTGGATTTCTTCTCATTCTGAAGTAGGCGTAACACATGCATTTGGAAGAAAATGGGAAACTAACCATCCTTGTGTTGGTGATGTAGATTTGGCATCTTTCTACAATTTCCCGATAAGGTCGGCTGTCTATAGATCACAACGACACCGAACTAAAAAAACAGATGACAGGAAGGGTGGGAAAACTGCCAACAAAGAACAAATTGTTGCTGAGAAAATCTTTTTAGAACTGAGAACATAACAAAAAGGTCAACAGAAAATCAGTAAGTCAGAAGGCATTTCCTAACCTTGCAGCAGTAAATCTCAGAGGTACAATACATCTCATTTTCACAAATAAGGTTCTTTAGGGATGGCGAATATGTCCATTGTGTGACTTGTGCACTGGCAAGTTTCTCTTCCTGGAAAACCAAGGATTGTAAACCATATACTCCCAGGAAATCAGTATGCATACTATTAATGGCTGAGGAATGGGCTGTTTACTGGGAGCGTGCGTGGCCATTGTTGATGGGATGGATGGGTTTGCTCTGGTTCCCGTTTAAAATGCACAAGTCTTGTCTGACAAGAATGATCGAGGAAACTGTTGTCTTGCATTAACAAGGGGGAATTCATTACCCTGCCAAGCAAAAATTAAAATAACTTAAAATTATAAGAAAGAAAACCTGCAGCTGGTTGTTCAATTAACAGCAATACTAATCTGACTGTTTTTTAATTACTATAAGTTATAAGTTTTAACAGCAGAGCAGTGGAGCCAGCATAACAACAGACCAGCGGGAGCCCCAGAAAAGCAAACCCTGGAATTCAATTTCTCGTATGTTATCCTGAGCTAGCAGTATTGTTTCATGGGGCAAAGTACATGCACACAAGAACAGTGACAAGCAGAGTTGTCCAAAATGGTGGCCTTACTCAAGCGAACAGGTTGAAAAAGACATTGAGCCTTGTTTATAATGTTTTCCCCCCCTGCTTCAACCATGTCCTGGTCAATTGACTAACCTGATCAACACAAGATATCGCGCTGACCAGTATCCTGCGACACATATATTGGGGGCCTCAGGTTTAAGCAGCGCATCAAGGTCACATATTTTTCTAAAGGTTGACTGCTGACCAGAGGCTGTTGTTTTTTATGTGGATTCATGAGGCTCGTGTCCGATTAACTTGTAAATTGAGGGCCGGGTTGTTCCAGAAGCCGGTTAAACGTTAAAAAGAAAAAAAAACTACCTAGCGATTTAAAAGGTAGCCAAAGATAATCTTTTTTCCTTGTGTTTACCCTAAATGTTTTGCACGGCGTGTTTTGGAAAGGTTTCTGTTTTTCATGTATTTAATTCTCAAGAGTAAACACTATACACAGAAAAACCTCACCACAACGTTTCACAAGAACTCGGATCAATAACTCTCACTTATCCCTGGAAATCTTTAGCCGTAATCCAGGGCTTTCAACAACCTGGCTAACGAGCTCCAGCTTTTAGGCTCGGCTGAAGTCTAATATTCGCATAAAAATATGAAGGGCAATAAAATATTGACCATAAACACAATAATATGAAGGGCAATCAAACAACCGTCGAATACTGAAACTAGCCCCCCCATTACTGAATTGGAGGTTAAGGTACAGGGTGTACCACTCCAAAGTTCACCACCCACTATACTTTCGGAATATTTACAATTACTGTAACTATTGAGTAAAACGGCTGACTATAAACAGGACAAGAATTGGAGCATTAAATATCAAGAAGACCGAGATTAAACAGCAGTGGACGTACATGTATAATTACAGATGGTTAAGTGTTTTGGGGTTTTGGTGCGTCTCACTTTAAAGTGCACCTGACCCCCCAAAGAAACATTTTGCGCGAAATAACTCTCTGCACCTGTTTGCAAACACATTGCAAGCCTTTGCCCCTTTTTGGCCCTAAATCTGCGACTTTTAATCACGTCCTACTAAAAGTAGAAAGAAATCTTGGCCATCAGCTTGTTCCCCGACCAAGCAAAGTAAGGGGTATAAGGCTCTGTTTCCTGGTTTGGATGTCCACAAACTTCTTTGCATGCCATGTTTACACCAGACGTAATACAATGCAAATCATTATGTTGGTGCTAACCCAGGGAATAGCCCAGTGCCCCTTATTAGCGTCGGTCATAGCCAAACAGGTGAGGGCTAGGATTTCTAACTTTTAACAGCCTATAAAAAGGCACAGTGCATTTGCGAACAAATGCAAAGCTTTTATTTAAGGGTGGCCTCAATCGGATTTCTGAGTCACGATGCTGTTCAACTTTGAGCGACTTGACGCAAGCCCCATTGATTCAATCCAACAGAAGAATCAAACCGTTA
The DNA here is from genome assembly GCA_019787425.1 of Platygyra sinensis. Taxonomy (NCBI): domain Eukaryota; kingdom Metazoa; phylum Cnidaria; class Anthozoa; order Scleractinia; family Merulinidae; genus Platygyra; species Platygyra sinensis. The sequence goes on along the minus strand of JAHPZR010051301.1, from coordinate 18,029 downwards.
TGTGGTGTGTTAGAGAAAGATGAAAGTTTAAAATGGAGTACCATTCTCACCAAGATCTGAGTTACCATTTGTGATTAGCAACAAAATGTCGCCATGCCCCATTTTAACATAAGACCGAAGAACTTAGCCACCAGACAGAACTTTGCGGAAATCCGTACGTTCGGGGATCTCGGACTTGACCATAGCCTAGCCTCAAACGATGGCAAAATTAGTATATAAAAGATATCTATAGAAGCTGTTTTTCGAGAAAATTACGAGTGATTCTTTACAGGTGTCAACAATGCAAACAAAAGCACAAGACTGTGTTAAATGTTTATTGCAAACTATATCCACTAAGAACGTCACTAATGACATTATGAGTCTTAAAGAATCTTAGAAAAATAATTATCTCGAGTTGAAAATCCTCAGAGAAAATCCGCCTCCGTTTGATTTTCAGAAATCATTGGAGTGAATATCAACGGTGTAGGTGCCGTTATTGCATTCTACCAAAATAGTGCCTTCATAAAATTCTTAAAATTGGGTGGGAATT
>JAHPZR010051301.1:0-10000 GCA_019787425.1 Platygyra sinensis | reverse complement strand
CTGATTTGACGAACGTCTTTAACTTAGTATGATGGCAATTTTCCAATTTTGGTCAGAAATATATCATTGATGACTGTTATCCCATGCAATTGACAGCAGCATCAGAACACTGACTCCTTATGAGTGTTGCCCTTGTAAACTTGGTGATTTTGCAGGAAAATTTGAGCAACTTGTTTGGACTATTGTACATGATTGTATTTGTTTGACACAGGGTTCTTTTTAACAGAGATCATCATCTGCTCTTTTAACAACAATGCACTCAAGAAATACGCAATGGCAAGGCTTTTTACATTGTTGCAACAAAGCGTGCTCAGTTTTTCACAACATTAATCTAAGTATGCCTGGCAGTTTTTGGATGTGTTTTTACCCATTGCAGTGACGTTGTTTCAGGATAAATTTGCAAGTTTACGGCACGTAAACAGCCCCAACAGCCAAGAACGTACCTACATGTATTTTGTATGATTTCTAGTGAATTTCGTGGGATTTTGTGAATTTACATGAAATTTGTGGCTCCACAACAGCGCAAAATATCAGAAGTCAAATAAAGGTCACTTTTTATTACCAAAGTGCATGACATTGTAAAGTTAGCTACAAGCATCACTAATTTCTCAAGTATGGATATTGATGTACAAGATATGATAATGAATTTATGGTTGAATTGATACACAAGCTAATGAGAAATCTGCACATGTTAGCATTGTCAGAGCTTGAAAAAAAAGTTGAATTCCAGCTTGCCCTCCAAACAAGTGGCTCTCAAATTTTGCTTGCTCTGGGCAAGTCTTGGTTTGCTTGTTTTTAATCTAGTTGGTGGACAACTTGCTCAAAACTCTTCCTCTTCGGGCAAGTAAGAATGAAAAGTTGCTTGCCTTCCCGGAAAACTACTTGTCCTGTACTACTGGACAGCACTTGTTTCAAGCCCTGAATCATTAGTCCTAATATTGTGAAAAGCAGAAGATTATATAGTGGTGATCTCAATTGACCATTTTACAGTTGTTGGCTTAGTGACAAAGTCATGGCCTCTGAATGGCAGCGAGGCTGGAGTTGACCTTGTTTTGATACAGACCTCACTGCTTTTATTGTTCAAATCAAGTCGTTCTTACAGCTGTATGCTAGCTAGGTGGCATTTACATGGATTGAGAAAAGGAGACAGACCTGTCTCAAAGGAAGGTCACCTCCAGCCTTGCTTGCATTCATGACCTTGCTTGCATTCATGACTGTAAATGGCCCGTTTGAAGTCCATGATACTAAACTTACTGCAGTAGGCCTTTATACTGTAGTAAAGAAGTATTTTGAACTGAAAATATAGCAGTCAAAGTGTCGACATGTGCATTGTATACAGTGTGCTTCCCTGTCTTTTTTTTTCAGTAATGTGGTATTGGGAAGGAAAGCCCAAGATATACGAATATGTGCCTGTCCAGGAAGAGACAGGACTATTGAAGAGACCGCAGAAGCGAAACGAAGGTCCACTCAACCAGCAGCCACTTCTGTAATTAGTCAGGCTACAACAGTAACACCACCACTGACACCTCAGGCATTATCAGCCCCGCATACCCCTCCAGAGGAGCCAACGACATCTAATGGTGAAACAAGCCATGCCCAAATTCCAAAGTTAACAAAAAAGCGATGTAAGTGTGGAGTTCCATGTACAATTCCAAAAGGTAAAGGATAAAGCATAAAGTGACTAGGAGTACCTCTCCTCTTCCTGGATGGGATGCTAGTCCTTTGCAGGTTACAGTCTGCCTCCGCCCCGTCAATACCACATGTTGTGTCACTAAGTTACTGCTGGTACCCCAATAATAATTATTTTTCTTTGTCCAGTATTCTTTGCTTTTGTGGAGAGACACTGTTATGTCAAATTGAGAACTCTGGCCGGACCAAAACAGACCCAAATAAACTATTGATGTTAATTCCTATGTGTACCTCATGTATGTCCCATTTATGTTCTTGTTCATGTAACAATAAATTGCAGAACTTGCCAAAACAGATTCGCCATCAGGCTCAAACATCCAAAACCTTTTTGCAGAAAGTTAATGCAAGTTTCTGAATTGAGATGATCATGATGACGACAATGATGTAATGACGATGATGATGTGATGACGATGATGATTATTATTATCAGCAAATTTAAAAACCTTCTTACTTACAAATTTGCTTTTAAAGCTTGAGTTTTCCCACCCTAGGCTCACCAGTGACAATTAAGGTTGTGCATATGTATGATTTTTAATTTAATTTTGGTTCTAGCATTTCTTGGAACCCCTTATGGCCTCCTTGTTATTATGGCCACTCTATTCAGGTCCTTTCAATATGGTCAATCTGCTAGCTAGTACAGCCAGGCCCGGGGGGAGGTACTTTGGGAATTTCTCGGTGGGGATGTGCTGCTGGGACCCTGGAACCCTTAGCCTTTACCAGAGCTAGTTCAGCTGAATTGTGCTACCCTATACTAGAGTAAACTCCTTAAATCACTCATCACTCAATCCTAGACTACAGTAGCTGTTTTTCAGAAGCTGATTTTTTACAGTTAATAATATCTATTAGCGTTTTATGATAGTCATCTATCGACGCTGTTGAGACCGAGTCTTGAAAATTTACACTTAGCGAATTTTTTTTTTATTTTTGAGTAGCAATTCCTGGTTTCCTTATTTTCGTGAAAAATGATACCCTATTCTAGACCCAAACACTCTGATTTATATACCCTATGCTAGAGTAAAACTGCTTGAAAACCATACCCTTCACAGCAGCACATACATGTACCTCTTTAGCCCATGTATGGCAGTAAACCTCCCCCCCCCCCACCCCGACACCCCAACATGAACAGAAACAGGTTATACTGTACATGTACTTGAATTTAATGTCTTGTTTCTTAAGTGTATCTGATTTTAGGAAGTGCCCTAAAAATGTTCTTTTTTTCTTGCTTGAATCTTCAGCGCATTCCATCATGTCATCAGGGTTTGAAGTCAGGGCATTAAGTGTTGATAGAAATAGACTGAAACGAATGCGGACTAATGAAGATGAGGAGATTTTTACAATACAGGTCAGTAAACACCATGTTATCAGTGTGAGACAAGATCTGGCATTGCTCAGACTTATAGCTTCCAGTAGAAAATAAATTGATTGAGATGATTTCACAGGACTCTGTCTCTAAGGACCATTTTCATGTAGGAAGTGTGTGCTAGGAAGCTACTAGTGGACACCAGAAGTGTGGAGAATGACACTCGACAGTTGAGACACTTGACAGTATAACTCTAGTATAAGTGCCCTACTGGAAACACCCCCTCTGACTCCCTCCCAAACAACATTGGTTTCGCTCTCTTGAGACTGCATAGACCACAGCAGCTGCACAACATCGAATTGAGGGGGCCATGGGTATTAGAAAATTATCCTGCATTTGACCCAGTAACTCATTATCATCCCTCAATATAAATAATGGAGAAGCATTCACAAGTCAAATTACAGTACTCAGAAAAAAAGAATTTTCTGAGCCCCCAATGGGAGTTGAAACAACAACAACAACATCTTTATTTTTTGCATTAAGTTGAACCCATGACCTTCCAGAGACCAGTTGCACGCTCTAGCCACTGAGGTATGGGAGACTTGTGGTGAGCGAGGTCATATACTAGGTTCTTATATGTGTGACAAGTGTCCTGCTAACTGCAAAGCTCAACATGTCAAAATGATAAATGTGATCAAATGATAAATGGATTGGTTGGTGACTTGAATAAAGTGTGAATAATGGAGAAGCGTTGTCAAGTCAAATTACTCAGAAAAAGAATTGAGTGAAACCTATGACCTTCCAGATACCGTCTGGACGCGTCAAGTCCCTTTAAGCCCTGGAGAAAGACTGTACTTTTCTTTTCTTTTCTTTACTTTTCGTTTTAATATTTAGACACTCATTAAGCTGTTGACCATTTAAACTCCTAGGTCAAAGGTCGTGAAAAATATGAAATGCTGTTGAAAATCAAGGAAAGCCTTGACATAATGGACATGGTTCCACAGGCCCAACTTGATAATTACCGGGCAACGTAAGTCTCTAACAGATCATACAAAATAATGAGAATAAGTATGTCTACTTCAGCCTGTAGTGGTCATTCAAGAATGCAAGAAAGAATTTGCACTGAATACAGTGGCAGATCCAGACTTTAAGCTAAGGAGGGGTGCCCAGTTTTATTTCACTTGTCCAGCCAGCTTTTCTTCCTTTAGTCATTTCTTCCAGTTTCACTCAAAATAAGGGGATGGGCATGTCCCCCGGGCTCCTTTCCTAGGTCCGCCACTGAATGCCAGGCGATAGAATTGTGCCTGATGCTAATCAGCTACATGATTCATTTATTATACTCTTAAAAGTGGGCTATCTGTAACATTTTTTGGCCTTAGCAGTAAAAAGTTCTTGCCATTAATTTATATATTCTTATTCTTTCCGTTCAACTGAATATATAACATTTATCAATTGTATTAAACAACCACTTGTGGTGCGTGCCAGCTCGAGCCTTGTATGACCATCTTTGTCATATCCTTTCAATCAAAATATTGCATAACAATGACTTAAAGAAACAATGCCGGCCTGCACAAAATAACAAAAACTGAAAATATTCACTGAATAATAACTTTACTGAATAAAGTTTATAACGGCCGATACGCCAATACTTGAAAATACTAGTCAGTGTTTGTCATTGGGTGTTTAATTTAGAAGGTGGAAAAGTGGCTGTATGACTTGAATGAATACAAATATGAAGACACCATGATATATATAGCAATGCCCCACTAATGAAGCATTGTGACAATGTGTCACAGTGACATACAAAACCCCAGGGATAACAACCCATGGGTAATGACATTTTCCTAGATATGGTGTCTTGTTCATAGACAGACAAATAGACTCCTGGGTTGATTAAGAGTGGGGCATGGAGCTCCCAAAATGCATTGGTTCTCTAGTTCAGGTAAGCTTTTGGCATACCATTGTGGTACATTGCATCCCTGAGGCATAATGTTCTAGAATATATGTAGACACAACCCTAACTCTGCCATTCAATTTTTTTCTTGTTATGAATGAAAATGACTGTGTCGTGAACTAAATGGTCTATTTCTTGAAATCTACAGCTGCCTGCCATGTGGGAGAGTGAGGAGTTCCCAGAATTCTCAGAACTCAAATTCACAAAGTTCAGATTCTCAAAACTCTACAGATTCTCAGCCAGTAAGTTTTCTTTTTCGTTTTTACTTTCTGGCTCTAGTTATTATTTTATTATTTTTTAAATAGGGCAGTCAAATGTGCAGGTTTGTGATTACAGACATTGAACACCTATTAAGCAGCCAAGTTATTAAACGACGGCCACTATCCATTTCTATGAGGGCGGACATTTAATGGGAGTTGAACTGCCAGTAGTAAAATATGTTTTGTTTTCTAGCTTGTTCACTTCAAGCCCTTATTTGTGACGATCTTCCATTTATTTTTATCATTTTCAAATAGCTTGTGTGATATTGTTTAAAGAAAGGCACCTGACCTAGTTATTAGTAGGTCTAGCACTTGATTTTGTTTTTGCCATGGCTCCCCTTCTACAACCTCCCCCTAAAAAAATGGTCCATGTCTTACTGTTATTACTACAGGGCTGGGTTGTTCAAAGCCCGATTAAGCTAAACCAGGGTTAACGAGAATTTTGATTTAAGTTTTGTAATTTCTTGGTAAGGTATTCTGTTTATATTGTTTGCCCTTCGGTTATAAGCTGTAGTAATCTCAAACTACACCAAACGACAGACGTAAAAAACATTTTTAAACAAGAAAAAACCATTCATCAGATAACATTTAACCCTGGGTTAACATTAACCGGCTTTCGAACAACCCAGCCCAGAAGTATAGCCTAATGAGGCAGAATTCTCATGCTCAGTATTTAAGAGTCTTGTGAGTGGTAAACAACAACAACAACAACAAATAAACTTTATTAATAATTAACACTTAAAACTGAGAACATGTACAACTCACATATAGGGTAAGCTAGTCGAGGCGAGTTGTGCAAGAAGAAAAAAATAAAATAAAAATAAACCAATTTGTAAGCTTCAAATAAAAGACTATAAATCATGACAGGAATGCTAAGCATGTGTTAATATTACAGGATGAACTGGAAGGCACCCCACCAGCTACTCAGCTGTCACGTTCGGACTCTGGCTCCTCTTACCAGTCTCCCACATCTTCCCAGCAGAGTTCCGGAGGAGGGCCTGGGATCAATGCTGTGAGGTTCACCCTGAGAAGAACTGTCTCGCTAGACAAGAAGGGCTTCCAGTCTTCACTTGGTTGCCCTTAATGATGGTTAAGTCACTAGAGACAGATTTCTTTTGTAGAGTTCCAGTTTTTTACTAGACCTTGATACTTTATGCTCACAGTGAGGACATCTCTGGGCACTTGACAATTTTTTGTGCACATGTGTTTATTAAAAGAGCGCTAAACCATTTTTATACTGTGAAACGAGGATCTTGAACATTTTTAATATCAAGAGCCTTGAGTTCATTCTTTAGTGGCCACATAAACATTTACAAAATCAAATGTCAAGTGTTCATGGTTTAAGTGTACATGTTGTTACTGTCAGTAACACTATCAGTGATGTCTCAGTTACAGCGGTTACTTGGGTCACCCGACAATGTAAATTTCTTTTTGTTATGACAAGCTCAGTACTGACTGCGATGAAATCTCGCATTAAGGTATTTCAAGGTGATATTTTAGAATGTAGGAAATTAGAGACAGCTCTGTAAGATGTTTATTTTTTCCAAGAGCTGAAAATTGAACAAGATTAGAGTATTTTTATAAAATTTCATTGTTAGATTTGGTATTGACATGCATGCTTCTAGGAGGTAATGGCTAGAGTTTATCATAGGTACATTTGACAATAAGATTGCCATGGGGTTAATTTTGGTTATATTGCTAAAAGGCTCAGTGAGAACTAGTGATGTTTTTTTTGAATTGTGATATGATTTAAATTGTTTAAACTTGCAGAGGTATTGTCCGCCTTTCATGAAACACTGGTTTAACTTGTCGGTGTTGCAATTTGTAGAATACTAGTTGTCGAGACAAAGATGTAGTTTTATATAGATAACACACTTTCTACAAATGCCACATTTTTGGAAAGTTAAAACTCCCCCCTCCTCTCCCTGTTGTTATTTTTGATGTTTACCAATAGACAATTTTGCTGTCACAGTGGTTTTTTTAACCTTAAAATTGAGGAGGGTTTAGTAGCTTACCTATTTCATCCTTCAATTTACTGGAAAAAAACCAACTGGTAGACTTATCTCAACAGTTTTTTTTTTGTAGCTGACTGACTTAGAATGGAAAATGTTGTAAGAAAATAAAAACACTGAGACTGAGAGGAAAAAAATTAATGACTCTTTCAAAGTTGATTTTAGTTACCTTCTGCAGCGCAGAAATTGAAAATTGTAGATTCTAAATTGCATGTAGATAAGAAATTATACCATTTATTATTTGTTGTGTTTACCAAGACCAGTTTTGGGTCAAGCATATCATATGTATATATAATTGTATAATACAATGGGTTGGTTATGTTGTTGTTAACAGTTAACGTTAAGTACAGTGCGAGGTGCTGCTGTTCATGAAATAAAATAATGCTACTTAAGATACGAAACTGGTGCCTTGGTCCTTCTTGTCTCCTATCAGAAGCCTTCCCCCCTGCACCCCCCCCTCCCCCTCTCCCCCGTCAGTGAACACCAGGAAAAGAGCCTCTGCTAGCAGTGAATCAGAAACCAGGAATCAGTATGGAAACTCTCATAACTTATTTCTTACATTTTCCATATCTTTACTTGGGAGAATTTGTTTTGTCACTTATTTTGTCTGTTTGTGTTTCTGTTGTCTGTCTGGATCTTTCTTAATCACAATCATTTTCGGTTCATTAGTAGCAGGAAGGGGGGGGGGAGCGTTTATTTGATTTTTTCCCAAATCATAGCCTGTAAACAATAACATAAGCCGTTTATCGACATAAAAAGCTGATCCAAAAGTTTAACTCGCGACACCGTTAGAAAGTCACGTGGTCAAGAACTGAAACAATATGTACAAATCTAATACTTCACAGCGAAAACTACTTATCCTTTGCTGTCTTGTTACTCGTCCACAAAATTTTGGGGAGGGGAGGGGAGGGAGTATTTATTCAACGGGGGTGCTTATTTTCAATTTTGCCCGATATGAGGGACGCTTATTGGAGGGTGGGGCGCTAATTTGAGGATTTACGTTATTTTGTCTTATTTTTCTTCTTTTACGTCGGTAAATTTTCATTCTGAAGTTTCTATAGATTTTAAAAAGCATTTGAACATTTAAGACTTACTTCGCTTGCCTTTATTCAGTCCTTCAGGGAAGGGAGTTTGAAGTTTATTTGAGAATGAACAGGCAAAGGCTTCTGGGAAACGCTTTTTAAAGTGGGACACAAAAAGCGTTTTATCAGAAGCATTTTTGCCTGTTAAAAATGTTTTTTTTTTGTGTGTGTTGGTTATAGAAAATATTCTAGGGCTTAGAGAGAGTATATGAGTACTCGCTGACTCCCTCCTAAGAAATGTCCAACTATTTCTCCATCGATGTATATTACTGAAAAGAAAAGAATGAAAAAGTCAAATATAAGAGGGTTTGATAATTTTTTTGAAATATAATGTAAATTCTGAGGTTTCTATTTGTGATTTTGTTGACGCAAGGGATAAGAACAGATTGAGCGAGGTTTTGACGGGTAGATTTTTGGTGAGCTTCGGTAGTCTTTCGAAAAATGTTTTTGAAAAATAGACCAAAAGTGTAAAACGTTCATTGTAGCTGTTTTTTAGGCTGAAAAAAAAAAATTGCCCACTGACTGCTGCTTTAATATTGTCAACTCTGAAATGAGATTTTTTTAGCTGTTTTTCATTGCTCAAAATTTACACCATCAAGCCCATGCATGGCCAAACATGAGATACACCGCTGGCGGCTGCCCTTGCTGAACCTTTTGATCAGCTCGTAAATGCTGGCAACAAAAACAGACAACTGCCTGATTTCAAACCGTGAAGGACTAGGTACGAGTCAGTAAATTATGGGATAAGCAACTATTGATACACATAGTCTGAAAGAGCACACCAAGATTTACAAAATCCCCAAGTTTGGTGTTAATCAGACAAGTTTTGACTGAGATACAGCGATTTAAAAACGTCAAAATTAGTATAGGTAATCATACGGTTTCGAGTTCAATTTGGAATTAATTTGCACGCGTGAGTTTTTCAAAAAGCTGAAATTGCACGAGCCGCTTCGGCGAGTGCAATTTCAGCTTTTTGAAAAACTCACAAGTGCAAATTAACTCCAAATTGAACGAGAAAAACCGTATGATTACTTATTAATAATATAAACATGAAAAAATTTGCGTGGAGGATGTTTTAAACTTTACGAACTCTGAACTCACCTCTCAGTTTTGTCCGCGCGCTTAATCTCAGGTGATTTTAATTAGCCAATCATGGCCCAGAATGTGCTCGCGCGTGCATTTGAACTTCGCTGTCGTAATTTTCCAGATTTTCATCTTTGTTGTATTTTCTTGCCGGGTTTGAGAATTTAGGTCAGCCTTTCTGCTGTTTTTGGAGATTTGAGTCTAGTTTCTTCACCGTTTTTAGGCATTTTGATTCGCCGTTTATTGTATGTTCCGGATTACGTGGTAAGTTCATTAAATAGTTCGTAAATTTGGAGTCTGAGCCGACCTGAGCCTACAACTCGCTGAATACAATTCCCAACAGAGGAAGTGCCGGAAAATCTTTCTTGAAGCCATTTTTTGTCATTCAAAGCTTCTGCACAAACTTTTCGTCATTATTTCACGTGATATCATTGTCTTAGAAAATTAAAGGAATGGACAATGCCTAGCGCGCGTCCATCCAATTCGGGATGCACGCGGATAGTTGGGAGAGCACGAAGGTAGCGTAAGAGATGCTCGAGGCGCAGCCGAGAGCATCTCTAGCTACCTAAGTGCTCTCCCAACTATCCAAGTGGATCCCGAATTGGATGGACGCTAGCTAG
>JAHPZR010051300.1:0-27423 GCA_019787425.1 Platygyra sinensis | reverse complement strand
TGAATGTTTAGATTGAATGTTTGAAATGAATCTCGAATAGAATGTTGGATTTTCGAATCTAATGTTCCAATTGAATGTTTGGATTGAATGTTCGTATTGAATGTTCCAATTGACTAATCGAGTGTTTGAATGGAATGTCGAATTCAAAGTCGAATGTCCGAGATGAGAGTTGACATTGAATAACCGCTTGTTTAAAGTGCAAGTCCTAATGTTCAATTGCAAGTAAATTTTGCATGCCTGCTTTGAATGTTTTACTTAATTGATTGAATGTTTGGAGTTATGTTTGACTGTTGTGAGTGCATTTTAAACGCCTGACATGAATGTTGTAAGTGAAGATTTGTATGTTTCAATTGAATGTTTGAATGTTGCCAGTGAATGATGGTATGCGCGAATAAAGGGCAAAGTTTGAATTTTGGCGGTGTTGGAACGCCATACGGGACTGGAATCTAGATTAAGCAAATACGGAACTAGAAGAGATTAAAGGATCCCTCCTAACCACAATACCTTGCGCGCCTCTGTTGTTGTTTTGAAGCCGGCAGCGGGACTCGCAAACGGCGTGACGTACGTGAAGTAAGGTCAAGGGTCAAGGGTCAAAGGTCAAGCGATCGGCGTAGACTGCGTTAAAAATGGAACTGATATGGGCCATGAGACAAGCGTGAATGTCGATACTGAAGGGTCATCAACACCCGTATGTATACGGATCACCTGTGGCACTACATTACACGGCCGAAAAAACGAAGAATCGGTCACATCAACATCTCACTTTGTCTCTTTGCCTTTGGCGAACGTGAATCGAGTGGTAAGCTCAGTACTACATTTTCCACGTGAACGTGTAACACCAGAAATTATTTTCTTGAAAATCATCGATTTACAATAGCAAATATTTTCTCCAGTCACAGACCTGTTCCTGTAACAATTCGTGTAGCCTTAAAAAGACGGTTAAAACTCCTGGCTGTCCATGTAGAAATGTGTGGATGAAATGCTCCAGCAGCTGCACGCGTGTGGAACTAGCCTTCTCACCTCGACGTTGAGGTTGAAAGCTGGCTCAAGTTGTAATTGTAATTGTAATGCACGAATTGGACACTCCCCTTGGGGCTTTTCAGTTCTTGAATAAATAAGGGGCGCTTTCCATTTGGTCAAAAATTCCGAAAATTCCGGTTCGGGGCTAAATGAAAAACGTTTTTTCGGTTCGCCCGACTGGAAAATTCCCAGAAAAAGTGGAACGGCTCAAAAGGTAGTCCCGTTTTCCCGTTGGAAATTTTACGATGGAACTACGTGTTCCATTTACGGGTTTCGTAAAGGTTAACAGTTCCAGGCCGCTCTCGACCATATCTTAAGGAAATATGGCGGCTACTTCAGCTAGGTCGGTGCCCGAGGCTCGGTGCCTTCCGTCTCCTCCGCTTTCTACGGATATTGAGTCTTTCATGGTCTGACTCCTGACTTAAGAACTAAGAAAATCTTCCTGTGGCTTGTACTTCTCGGCTCAGAGCATCAAAGGTCCCTCGAGTCATCCTGAAGTGGCTCAGTTTTAGAATTCATCGATCGTATATGCAGGCAAAATATCTCGATCATAAAAACCTTTATTTCTGTGGAGATCGCGCCTCATATAGGTTGCAACCGCCGCCAGGATAGTGAATGTCATCATCATGTGAATTAACGAGACTCTCTTCTTCAAAGGAGAAGACTAGCGTTTCGTTCAACAACAACAGTTGTACCGCCATTTTGTATTTTGGCGGGAAATACATCAGATGGTGAAGGGAGCCTGGGAATGAATGGAACGAGTTACAAATGGAACACGTCCTTCACCGATGAACAGTTCCCACCGAAGTTTCAGGAATTTCCCGGAATCTTTTGGTAAATGGAAAACGCCCAAGGTCTCTTTGATTTTGCAGTGGTAGTTTATTTTGTCCTTCGCTAAAATATCAAAATGATCCCGCTTGATGAGGGTTATGGCACTGGCCTTGACGTGCACGTGGTCAGCAATTACAATCCCAGTTATTGCAGCGCAAATTGCTTGGATTGTAACGGTAACCATTGTAACACATCGTGTTGTACAATTCAGTCTGCAATCATACTCATGATTAAGAAATCGGACTCCCGTGATCGGACCACCGCTTCGCGGTCGCCCGACGGTTATCATGCACTCGTATGATTGCAGACCGAATTAGACTCCACTCAGTCCTATTACTCCCTGTACCATTATAAACCAGTCAGTCTTCAGTTCATCGCGGGATGCGCAACGCCTTCCATGTTTCTCTACTGTAAATGAAAATATAAGTTACTCAATATCTACTCAAAATTTGAAACTACCAGTTAGACTACGACCTCTTTCGCTTAGTCTGTCGTGCGTGACGCGAAAGAGAACAGCGGGAAAAAATGGCCTCCCCCAGGATTTCAAGCGGCCATTTTTTCTCGCGGTATTCTTTTGCATAACGCACGAAAACTTGGTTTCAACAGTGATAACAATCCTCTTCAGTAAAAATCAAAAATAATGCCAGAAACGAATAGAAAATCATTGTCAATTATGCCAAATTAAATTCGTGGAAATTATATATAGAAGACATAGAAGTGATTCAAAATTCGAAAAGGGAACATAAAAAGGGGGGTAACTCGTAACCCTAAGCTAGGGACCCTAAAACGCTGGGGTACTAGACTGTTGGCCAGCGGCCACCCGGTCCTGGCAAAAGGGTAAGGCGGACACATCCCTGCACAGTCTAACTTTGAGACTGTGTGCTAACCAAAAAGGCAGTTGCTGCTTTGTCTTTCCCCACGTCTACCCTCTCTATTCTTTTATTAAATGACATTTCGGTACGTTATCAGTTTACTTTAATTTATACTCAGGACGACCTTGTCGAGTTCTTGCAGCACCATTTGTTTCAGAATACTTTCAAGATGGTGAAAATGGCATCAGCTTCAGAAGACGTTCATTCACAGTTTTATGGAGCGTGGCATAGCTTGACCGGCTATCTTCATCTACAGCGACCAGAACAACAACAACTTGACAACAACAACAACAACCTTTATTACCAAAATCAAAGTTAAACTTAAAATTGGGTCTTTGCTTCGTTTTGAAACTACCGGAAACCTGGAAAATAACCGTACCTTCTTCAGATGACTCTGGATTTGTTGTTGTTCGGTTTTCGTTTATGTATGTCTTGCAGGACTCGGTATCTTATAACGGATCTTGGGCAGATGTTGAAGAGAAATATAAAGTTAAGTATCTATTACCCGTCTGTCAGTTTTTGCGGAATTTCACCGAAGGAAACGAGAAAAATCAAAGTTCATCGTAAGTTTTGCTTTTTGTGCTTATCAATAGTTACATCATAAATTGTCGAAAAGCACTGTTTTTCACTCAGTGTCGCAAATGTCATGATCATAAAAACGGTACATGTAGCAAGCTTGAAAAGGACTGGGTGTTAGAACGAATACAAAACAGCTTGAAACATATAATAATAATATAATAATAATAATAATAATATAATATAATAATAACGTTTTTACTGCTATATAATAATAATAATAATAATAATAATAATAATAATAATAATAATAATAATAATAAATGACAATTTTTATAGCGCCCTATCCAAAAGCCCTAAGGCGTGTTCATAATTAAGACGCTAAATATATATCGTATGATGTCATGCTTTACTCTTTATATGTTGACAACTCAGTACTATGAACACGGTAATTCAGTTCCTCTGGAATCTTGGAGACAGGGAGCTGCCTGTACAGTTTATTCTCGACGTTCCTCTTGACGTGGAGTGTTTGTTTAGTTCTCTAATCATGGCTGTGATGAAAATTCGTAGAATAATATACTGATTTTCAAGAAATGGATGATTCCTAGCTAATTATACTGGGTCATTATTCGAGCAATCTTTCGTCAAAAAAGTTCAAGACCGCTGAAACCGACGTCTTTTCCCTCTATTTGATATTTTGCATGCAGCAACGCACTGTGTAGCTTTTCTGCGCGGGTTCAGGTAAAAGGAAGAGCGGAGTGCTCCGGATTGATAGGGATATAGGCCATTCCGAAATTGAGCGGTTAGCTGGGGGTGAGTTTCAAATTTAAACCAATCGATAAAAAGACACCATCACATAAAAGACCAGGTTGAGAGTAGTCAATTGACCAATTTTGATGCTTTTAGGGTAAACAGAGATCAAGTTATGGATCTTGACTGGCATGCTTCAAAATCCATCACAAATAACGTCTCCAACGTTGAGACAGCGTCTCCCACATCGTATAAACTCTTTAAATTTGATATCAGTTTTGTGACAGCTGTAAAACCCCGTAATTCACCTACGATTTGAAAGAAGTTGAGACGAAAATCGCGTGTGTTTGCTCATTTCAAGAGTATCACAGAAATTATAAAAAAATCGTGAGAGTCTTTTTGGTTTTGCGGACGCTGTCTCAACATTGGTGTCCATCTACTAATTCTTCACTTTAAATTTCAATTTTTCAAAATCTTCAACACTTCAAATTTCCTCAATTTAACCCATCCTTTGAGAAAAATTATCTCTTTTCCAAAATGCCCCAAAATCACCCAAAAATTTACACAAATCCGGGGGTAATGGGTAATGAAATGAGCAGAGAGATTTAGCGTTGCTTGAAACGTGACCGAGATACTGGTAGTCCAGTCCCTGAACTCTCCTTTCTTCCCGCCCCATATAGGGGCTGAACCCGGGCGGGCGAAAGAAGAGTCCAGGATAACTTGCATGCGCATGCTCAGAACGAACCAATCAAAAATTACTAGGTTCCAACCACGCCGCTCGCGTCAATGTGTTGCGCAATGCCTTTTTCAGCTCGCGCTCTGAAAGAAAACATTTTCTTTGACGTTGATATTGTCGTAAAAAAACATAAAAACCGAAATATGGCTTATTGTCGTCTGTACTCTTATCGACAACGAGTACGCGTCGTTACTCTTTTCCCAAACATTTTTTCGTATTGTTTCTGTATGTTGAGGGATTGTGCAAAAGTTTTTGAAAGGAAAGTCTGACGCGTACAAGTAGCTCATTTGCATAATGCAGCGCGTGCACTTTCAAGTCCGAGTCAGTGTTTTCAATTGTCAACAAATCTTGGCGATATTGTGATAAAAAAAAAACAAATGGAATGTGGTTTAGCGTGGCACTGGTGAAATTCCACTGATTTGGGATTAATTGACATGTTTTAATCAATCTGAATGCAGAAATTGTTGCTTGTATATTATCATTCAGAAAATCGCGCCACAAGCAAAACCTGGAAATTACTTCCAAATATGGTTTTTCCCCCGATTTGGGGGGAAAAAATGGCGGCGTTCTGAGCATGCGCATGCAAGTTATCCTGGACTCTTCTTTCGCCCGCTCGGGTTCAGCCCCTATATGGGGTGGGAAGAAAGGAGAGTTCAGGGACTGGACTAAGATACTGGTAGAAAGGCCGTGTTTAGCGACATCAAAACAACCTTCACGTGTTCCCCGCCTCAGTTTAAAAACTTGCCCCAGTTCGCTGTGCACTTTCGGAATGGCCGAAAAGGTAAGAGAGATTGCAGATCAGAATGCCATTAGGCTGAGCTAAAGATGGTGAGTAGCGGCATTTTTGTGCAGGGGCCTTTTCCCTGGCCAGGGAAAAGGCCCTGGGAACGAGGTTGGTATAGATAATTTGTGGAAAAATGTGTCTTCGCACCGAAATTCCTTGTGTCAGGGGCGTAGCCAGGGGAGGGTTCCAGGGATTCCGGAAACCCCCCCTCTCCTATTTTCAACAGTGATTTTATCCCAGCAAGAGTGTAATGGACTCTCGATTCCTGAAATTCTTCGTTTTGTTTTATGCTTGCAATAAGTACAGTGAACGTCATTGTGGTATCTTCTTGCGTCTCACTTTCATTTTCGGAGATGTCAGCAGAGTTGGGATTTTTGTGTAACAAGATGCACGTGTATGCAGAAATGCCTGCGAAATTAGTAGACGATCCATTGAAATCGTTCTAGAGATCTAGCTGTCTACGAGGCGTACACTAAGAGTAATAATGTCACGGACGATCTCCAGGACATCCGAGACAACATGGAAGACATCCAAGTGGTTCGATCTGGCGGTCACTACCGCGGCTAATGTAGGTGTTGTACCTTCCATTTCGCGCCGGACCGATTGCGACAATGTGTCAGCCCAGACACCATCTGATTACTATAAGAGGGCAGTTGCTATTCCCCTTCTAGACCATCTACAATCAGAGATGAAAACATACTTCAATCCTGCTAATGATGCTGTCTTGTCCAGCCTCTTTAATCTTTTTTTCTCAGCTGGTAGCCGTCGGAGACAGTAATTCTGACATTGAAGCAGCGCTGTAGTTTTATGAGAACGATCTTCTTTCTCCTCATGTAGTTGTTGAGCTCCTGCGATGGAAGAGAAAGTGGTGCAGGACTGAGGATGCCGACGTTCCCACCTGTGTAGTTCAGACACTCGCAGCATGCGATCGAGAATTCTTTCCTAACATCCACACCTTGATCCTCATTTTGTGCACGTTGCCGATAACGTCAACTGAATGTGAGCGTTCATTCAGTGCACTAAAGAAGGTTAAAAACATGCCTGAGGTCGACCATGTCAAGCGAGCGAGAGTCTGGGCTTGCGTTGATGAACATCAATTACCACCGAGACATAAATATCAAGGAAGTGATAACTTTGTTCGCTCAGAGGCAACCAAGGCGTCTTCTGTTTGCGCAGCGTAAACGCCAAAGTCTTGTACGTACGTAATGTAAGGATTTTAGACGAACCGTTTTCGTTGGAACCACTTTGGAACCCCCCTCCTAAAAATGCTGGCTACGCCCCTGTTGTGTACGGCGAGGAAATAAAGGGTTCGGAAACCTTCTATCGTGGTAATAAATAAGATGTCAAACAGTAGCAATTAAAGAATGAAGGATACGAATACAGCGAAAACTGAATAAAAAATTCAGGCTTTGAACGGGATTCGAACCTACGACCTTTGCGTTACCGATGCAATGCTCTACCAACTGAGCTATCAAAGCTATCAAACCCCAGACACGACCACTCTCATGCCGTTGTTTTTTTGATAGCTCAGTTGGTAGAGCATTGCACCCGTATCGTATTAAAAGGTCGTGGGTTCGAATCCCGTTCAAAGCCTGAATTTTTTCAGGTCGTTTTTCCAGTAGTGTCATGGCTGCATTCGCATCTTTCATTTATTATTTGATAATTAAATTGCTACTGTTGGCCATCTATTACCATGGATTTCATATACTTCAGCCGAGTATCACGTACCCTGGGCACCAGAGGTTTTTCTCCCGTTGTTCGGCCGAAGACACCCCACTAGCCTGCGAAAACAGCCGTCCTTCTTCGCTCCCGGCACGAGTGGCGTTTCCCGTACCGGAAGCGAAGAAGGGCGGCTGTTTTCGCAGGCTACCGGACACGAGCGGCGAAAAAACTACGAGGACGAGCGTTGTTGTCTTGAGAGGCGAAGCCGCGAGAAAATCTCGCGCGGGTCACTTTGAAAACTCGATTTACTCGAAACCCGCGGAAACCGCGCATGAAAAGCCTCTGGCACCCAGGGTAAGTATCACGTCCACTATAAACAGATAAAGGGCCGAGCCCAGACAAGACCGCTCTCATGTGGCTTTGATAGCTCAGTTTGTAGGGCATTGCACCGGTAACGCAAAGGTCGCGGGTTCGAATCCTGTTCAGTACTGTTCAAAGCCTGAATTTTGTCAGGTCATTTTTCAGATTTTTCCAGTAGTGTTATGGCTACATTCGCATCTTTCATTCTACAGCCTGGTTTCTTATGTCGGGAAAATCCCACACGGTCTGGGATTTTACTGTTTCCTGACCGTTGGTATCTTTTTCCGTTCTTTTTTTGCTTCAATTTCCACGATTGACGAAATTCCCGCCATTTTTTCAAAGACGGGGCCTGGCGCGAAGCCAAAACTCTGTCATACTTATTACATTTTTCAGATCCGTCGTAGCCAATAATATCACAAGGTTTTATCACGTGGTTTCACAACCCAAACAAGGGGATCGTTGGGAACAAGCTATAAATTTGTAATGATTTTTTCCAAGCTCTAAACAACTCGGTCATATGGTAGATCATGAGCTGTTTTACACTTTATTTTGAAAGAGAAAACCTTACTGGAGAAGTGCAGAGATAGTAAAACGAGAGGCTGAGAAAATGGACGAGGGATCAGTTGAGGTAAACGTGTCTTATTACTCTCAAAAGAAGTGAATAATTTGATCAAATTCTTGACAGGTATTAATTCGTTAGTGTCCAAGAAAACTCGAAAATATTAAGAATTGTCGTTGACAGGGATAGAAGTAAGTTCAGTACGGTTGAAAAGGTCGTTTTACTGTGTTAAACCAGGCTAAATATCCCAAAAGGCCTTCGGTTTTCGACGCCATCTTGACGGGTAGGCAATTACAGCGTTTGTTTGGGAATCTGATGGCAAATAACTTTTCTAGAAAATTAATTTTACTCAATTTGTGAATCGCAACGTTGCAATGCTTGGTAGAAGATTGTATTCACCAAGTTCGAAGGATGTAGCTTGGCTAGAGGACGCTCAGTAAATTTTTGTAATTTTTCATACATTTGTCTGTAAATTTGGCTGGGTAGACATGCAGGGTTCACGGTGGAAAAATCATAGACAATTGTATGTGGGAAATTAAAAATCAACTGAGCAACTTCTAGTCCAGCTACATCCTTCAAATTTGCTAGTAAAGATGCGATTCATAAGTTGGGCAAAATCAATTTTGAAATAAAGTTGTGTTATCCAATTCCCATACAAACCCTGTAATTTCTGACTGTCTTGCCTACCCATGAAGATGGCATCTAAAACCATGTTAAGGCCTATTATATGATCAGGTGCTTTGTCAAGGCTGTAAGTCAAAACCACAAAGCTACATCTAACTCTTTTTAACGTCATCCCAGAGGAAAAGAATTTAGGAGTATAGGGGTTCTTATCATTTGGCCAGAAAATCATTTATTTATCTAAAACCATGTTAAAGCCTATTATATGATCAGGTGCTTTATCAAGGCTGTTAGTCAAAACCACAAAGCTACATCTAACTCTTTTTAAGGTCATCCCAGAGGAAAAGAATTTAGGAGTATAGGGGTTCTTACCATTTGGCCAGAAAATCCAGAAATGGTAAGGTAATTTGGAGTTCCTTCAGAGGTACTCCTCTTTTTCCGTTTGGAACTGAATGGCGGAAATTTCCTTACCATTTTCTAAACTTTCCAGTTTCCAGTCTATCATCAGCCGAAAACAATTACGGGAAATTTAGTTGCAAATGGTAAGCGCCATTTCATTTGGTTAGTTTGCTGATTTTGGAAAAACCCTTACCATTATTTACTGCTCATCCCAACCGGTTCATTCTGATAAATGGTAAGCACCCTAGGTTTTATTTGTGAGGTTAAACACATTATAGTAATGCAAAGCTTACTAGGGTAAACAAATTGTGCCTTAGGGAGTACTGAAATGTGTGTCACAGTCAAGACCTTCTTTGAGACTACATCCCATATGCGTAAGGGAGACAGACAGAGGGGATTCCTGAGTAGTGAAGGTCTTGTTAAAGGCAAAGACTGCCTGCTAGAGCTCTAGCAGATATATTCTGCAAGCTACCATAGAATTCCAAAAATAGTGCCCCACCCCCACCCCCACTCTAAAAATAATGAGACGAAAGTCGAATATTATATTTAAGGTAACTTATACACCGAATGCAAATATGGCGGACCACTCGGACGGCGCCCGGGACAAGTCGAATGAAAGCAAGGCTAGTCAGGCTTTGATGTTTTGTTTTGACAATGCTTTTTCAGAAAAGTCTTGCTTCGTTGTCGATTTGATCCCTTTGTTTCGCCCTCCCTATGCGTTTTTGTGTTCCTGAATGCCACCACAACAGAGTGGAATCTTCCACAGCAGAGAAAGTGTTCTTTCTTTCAGTTTCCTCATTCACTTCGGAGGGGTAACCAAAGAGACGCAGGCAAGAAGTTCAGGATCACCGAAGGAATTTTTAAAGTTCAGGTTGAAATCAATCTTAGAAAATGTGTAAGCGATCGCATTTAGCTCCAAGTTGTTGTTGTTTGGCTCAATGCTTTCACTGGTTTCAACGACGGGGCAGTTGAAGTTCATTCGCTTGGTTATTGCACCGTAGTATTTGCTTCGTGTGATTCCGTGCGAGTGGGTGCGAATGCAAATAACTTCTTCCTTTGAGATGGAGGATATCATTCAAGAAGAGCTTTCTTTGACTTGGGGAGGGTATTGGCCGTGAAAATCATGTGGGAACACCACCAGACACTACATAAGGTCATCATTTAAAGGGGCACCGTCACGGTATTTTAGTGTCATTTTACAATGCCGAAATATGTTCCTGCATCAATGGGAACTCAAAAATAATGCTGCAGTTTTGTTACCTAGGACTTTATGACTACCCTGAAACCGTTTATTGCCGCGTAGCACTTAGCATGGCAACGATGGAAGTGGATTGAAATTTGAAAAAACTTGCCAGGTTTTTCAAATTCTAGAGCCATTCCTTGAAAATATTGCCAGAAATTCATTATGGTTTGCTCTCTGAGCCACCATTCATTTGATATGTTTCTATTAGTCCATTTGAGCCTTTTGGGAACGAGGAAAGGTACCAGGTAAAGATTTCAGCAACGAATGAAGCTGAAAACAGCAAAATTCCTGTGACAGTGCTCCTTTAAACGATTTTGCTGAGATCTTCTATCCTGAAGCGTAGCAAACAACCTTTAGTTCCTGCGGCGATCGTGAACTCCTTTTCTTCGTCTCAACGAATTGCATTGATCCACTATTTTCCCTTAGAGGTGAACGGTGGAAGATTTCTATCCCTTCTCGTCGCATTCAGAAACACAGCAACTTGTAGGCACAGCGAAATAAAACAGTGAGAACAGATCAACGACAAAGCAAGAGTTTTCTGGGGAAGCAACTTCAAAGCAAAACATCGAAGACTGACTAACCTCGCTTTCATGTAGCTTCGTGTAGCTCGTCCCGGACGACGACCGAGTGGTCTGCCATATTTGCATTCGGTGTATAACTTCAGTTTATGGGAGGCGTGGTGGCCTCATGGTAAGTGTGTTCGTCTCTGGAGCGAGTGGTTGGGGTTTGAGCCCTGGCCGGGGACATTGTGTTGTGTTCTTAGGCAAGACACTTTACTCTCACAGTGCCTCCAGGCGTTTCAATAAGCACCGACGTCCGACGAAGAGCGTCGGCTTCTTCGATCAGAGACGTCGGCTACTTTCTGCTTAAATTGAAGTAATTAAAGAACGATCCTTTCAAACAAAATTAAAATTTATTTTGATGGGCTTGGATGTACTTTTTACCTCAATTTCGAGATCAAGGTCACGCCTCATTGTGCTAAGAAATTGTACTTATATTTATACACAATTTGATGCCCAGAACGCTGGAAATAGTGTTTCAGAGCTTCCAGATTTCAGATTTTTCTGGGGGCGGTGGGGGGGCATGCCCCAGACCCCCCTAGCAAAAGAGGCTTTGAGGCCCCTTGTCAATACCGTCGCCTACTCTTCTCAAACTGGCTGCCTACTTCAAACTTTATTGAAACCCCTGGCCTCTCTACACTCAGGTGTATAAATGGGTACTGGGAAGAGAATTTTATGCTGGAGGGTAACCCTACCATGGACTAGCATCCCATCCAGGGAGGAGTAGAAATACTCATAGACACTCCATGCTGCGGAAACCGGGATAGGCTCCGGCCTGATGGGCCACTTGGCTCATATGCAGACTTTACCTTTACCACCTAAGTTATACCTTCAGATCATCAATTTTCTTCAAATTTAGATCTTTGGCTCAAAGTAATGGTTGAAGAGTAATCTCTGATTTCAGAAAAAAAAAAACCTTTTGAGAAATATTAAATATTGGCAGAGAAATGGAAGTGTTCCGTTTTTGTCAGAACTAAAAGTTTCCCTCTTGACAGATAGCCTTATGACATGTTTGCAATTAACCAAGATGATGTTTATGTGAGTATGGATGACACAAGTTGGTTACTCAGTTGATAAGCATTGTTGTTCTGACTATCAAGCATTTTTCGTATCAGATGTAATTCTATTAGGTTGTTAGAGAGATGAGAAAGGCTCTGTAATAAATTGGGAACTTGACAGCGATAACAGGCATGTTGAAAGAGACTTCTCTAATGAGTCCAATGTCGATGAATGATTGGACTCATTCAGACCCATAAAATTATTATCCTTGTACAGTTGCTCCACTACACTTTCTTTTGTTTGTTTTCTTTACCCAGCCACTGTTTGGCAGATCAGCTTTAAGAAAAACCGAACTACAGGGATATTATCTCATCCACTTTGAGTGCATTGCAAGACACAAGTTTTTTGGAGATTCGCAATGTAAATTTCGCCAGGATCAGTAGTAAACTTTCCCTGTACTGATTGACTCAGTTATGTGAAAACCCAGTTGAAGGCATTTGTGGGCTGAGTTTGTTTGCGAAGGAGATTTTTTCTTAATTAATGCTGTTGAATAATTTTTTTTTGCTTAAGAAGACACTTTAAAGAGTTCAAACTCCAAGGGGAGTTTGTTCAGTTGCCCTCAAATTTGAATGATAGCTAACATAGAAATACCAAAAATGTGTCTGTGAATTGTTTATTTTGAAATATGTTTTTCTGAGATCAAGTTTTGTACGATCACTCCACCTTTTTTTTAACATATTTCAAAAATGTTGATTAATTATCTTTTTACTGAAACTGAATAAAATTATGGCAAAATGCAGACACAGTTTTTTAGTGCTTTGGGTCCCAAAACGGCGAAAAAAATTAAAATTGCTGAAAAACAAAATTCGCTTTGACTTGTAGCTTCCAAAAGGTGATTCGGGAGCTTGCAAGTCAGACAGCTCTGAAGAAAGGTGCTAGGGATTAGGTTGCTCTTTGTCAATTTTCTGAGGGCTTTTATTTAAATGGCCAATTAAAATGCACTTGACTATATCGTTGTCAAGCTCAATGTTTGTCAATGCTGTCAATTATTGACAGCTTTATCTAAAACAGTTCTTGCAATTTAATTTACTTGACTGTTTAAATGGAAGGCATAAGAGAGTTGTCAAGAACATTTTCTTCCTTGGTCAAGTACGAACCGAGGATGGTGACCCTTACCAATTGTAATAAAATTGTATTTCCTTTTGTGTGTAATTTTTAGAGTCTTGCTGAGGTATTCAGATGCTTCATCTGTATGGAAAAGCTGAGAGATGCCAGACTTTGCCCTCATTGCTCGAAAATGTGCTGTTTTCTGTGTATAAGGGTAAGCTGTTCTCTCTTGGTACATTGGCTAATGTTTTTAACTCAGCTGTCTTGGGGGATCATGACTTGTACAATATATTAATGTAATCCATGAGAATAGTCATTGTATATCATTGGGTATTTACTACCAGGGGGCTCAAGAGTACTAGATCAGTTAATTAACAAATTATTTGTTAATTAATTGATGTATTTTCTAGTAGTTTCTAGTAGGCCTGGTTACCAGGCACTGTTTCAGAGAGCAGAAGAACCTTTTTTATTGACTTGAACAGAATGTTACAGATGTAGTTTCCTGCAAATTTGTAGGTGCTTCCATACTTTGCACTTGATACATGTACATGTGCCAGTCAGGGGCTCAACATGAAAAATGTGTTTCACCGCGAGATAGAGTTCCAAGCAATGACTCTGAATTCTTTGGAGAACTCCCTTAAAACAGCTATGTAGCATTGTAATGTATTTAGAACTACAAAAATCATTGATGCTTCTTGTCTCGTGTTTCATCAACTCTGGCTATGCTAAGTAGATTTTCTACTTCAATCAGTTTTCTCATATATGCTCACTTCAACAGACATGTCCACTTTGAATATGTTTACAAGGTTGAGATTTGCATTGTGGTCTATTGAAAAGTAATTTCTAATTAAAATTCTATTTTTGGAGTATTTTGCGTGTGAAATGTTTAGTTACCCAGAGGGTTTAATGGCTAAAATGTTCAATTTTCAGACTTTGAGTACATGTTATTATGAGTTGAATTAACTCATGCAAATTTTCTGAATCTTTAAATAGATACATTTTGGACCTTAGGTAATCCAGGTGTTTTTCAACAATTATCATGATGGTTTTGTCGCAATCAACTTTAATCTCTTTTGTTCAAATCAGTCAATGTGACAGGTTTCCCAGGTTGACTAATATATTTTTTGCAGATTGAACCTTCTAGCAAAATAATTTCTCAAAAACACTGAGATATTACTGCTTGAAAACTATGTTTACAACCTGAATATTGGGATTTGCTATGCATGGTGTTTTAAAACATATTGTGAATCTGGCACCAAAATCTACATGGACAACACAAGGAGCAATCTGTGATCTCTCTAAATTAAATTCACACAGTTCGGCTTTTTAGATGATGTGCCATTTAAGTTGAAATACACATGGAATTCAGGATGATATTTAAACGTGTAGCTGTGAGTTGCTATTATTTATGAATTGAGTGTCTGTTTTAATACATTTAAATTCAAACTTGTTTTTCAGTTAGTATAATCATTCATTGATCATTCCAACGTTAACACTCAAGATGGTGTTATCAAATTGTGCACTACACTAGATATCAATATTATTCTAGAGGTAGCACTTTGGAATGGATTTCGTAATGTCACAAATTTCTTATTGCAGCTAGATCATGTTGTGCTCGCTTGACAAAAAAAGCCGTGCAGTTTTTCAACCAAGATTGAAAAAGCTGTACACTCAGACTTTGAAATATCAATGAACACATTATTCTGTTTAGAAATATTTGCAGAAAATTGGAGGAAACAGAATTATTTGAAATGAATGTGAAATGTTTTTTTTAAAGTAATACTTGAAAAAACATATTCATTAATTAAAATATTTTCATCTTGAACAATACTTTTATTTGTCATGAGTGCTAAAATATGAATTTTGTTCTTGGTGTGATCAGTACCACTCATTGCAATCTTATCTGATCCATAGCGATGGCTCACAGAACAAAGACCTCAGTGCCCACATTGCAGGTTAAATTAATTTAAGTTTGCTCTAACTTTTTTCTGTTTTGAGATTTGTTACAAAGCATTTAATGTTGTGCTTGTGTTTTTGTGGGGTGATCCACTCTCAGCTACAGTATACAGTATCAATACAGTTGAAAGGTGATTTAAAAAAAAAAGAATTCATTCTTTAATTACCTGGCGGTGTAAACCATTAAAAGTAATACATTACTAGACTGCACGTGCAGTAAGGACTCCTTTACTCCTGAGTACTTGGGAGAATCTCTAGTGTATCACTCTGCAAATGAGCGCTCAAGCAATGCCTACACTTGGGTTCTTTTCTTGCCAGTTAAGATAACTATAATAACTGTCACAATAAGTGTAGATACCTATGCCCCCATGAGACACAGAAAACTAGGTAATGAAAGAGAAAGAGTACAGGTTGAAACTTCTACAGATTTCATATTTTAAAATACATTATGCACTAATAATTGTTCTTCTGTTTTTCATTGCAGAGCTTCTTTACATCTCCATGAACTTGTCCATTGTCGATGGGTTGAAGAAGTCACACAGGTGTGCTTTCTATATATATATGGACGTTAAGTTATTTGAACTTGAGGGAATGCCACTCACTATATGTTCACCTACAGTGAATTCTTTAATTTGTTTCATAATCTTAATTCATTTTCAAATGTAATAGCTTTTAATACAAGAGATCACAGTTTACTATATACCGGTAGTGTTTTGCTGGAAATTACGTAAAATTCATATGAAGCTATACAATGTGTAACTTATGTACATGTACATCTGGGACTGAGTGGCATATTTTCCATATCCTCACTAGTGTTATGGTATTAATTAGCTTGGTTTCTTAATACTATTTTAAATTTTTGTTCTCTACTGTTAGGTGTGATGCTTAAATGTAATAGGTTACATAGCTGCCCCAAGGAGTAACTCTTAAAAGGTCCATGTAGCATGTTTTCAAAGCGTATTGAACAAGTTAAGTTTATCTAGAGTAACATTATTAAAGTTTGTTATCGGTCGGCCATTTTGTCCACAGAGAACAACTAGGTTTGTGTGAATCTCATAAGCTTGAATAAAAATTGAATTGTAGGAGTGATAGGAAGCAATAGTGGGATGCAAAGACATTATTACATATGTATATCGATTTTACTGAACATTGTGGCTATGCCATATGCCATATGCTATGTGTTCCGTACTTTTTCTAATTTTGCACTGAATATTCAGTATATTACTTCTATAATAAAAGCTCACTAAATGTACTTGCTTGATACATGTATTTAGCGTCGTGCTGTAGGGGAAGGAGGGGTGAAGAAGAAGCACTTTTTAAAGAGTTCTGATGTAATGCATATTTGTCCAGCTACAATTGTTTCTTGTGTGAGCAAAAATAGGTTTGACCAGGCAACTTGACCGGTGCCAGCCAGACAATTATTTCAACCCCTGAATAAGATGTACGTGTTACTGTCGAGAAGCATTGTTTCTCCAAGCAATCCAAAGGATTTGCTGTTTGTCTTCAGTTGATCAAATGATGTTAATCCATGAACTTACATTTGTATACAGTAAAATTCACCACCACCTCACCTACAGGGTAGCCTCTTCTCGCTCTGTTGCACATAAGGCTGTAAAATTCATCTGACACAAATTTTCAACAATAGTATTTTATTTAAAAATCACTTCACTACAGTGCCACAACTTCAGTCACAATGCCCTTAAAAGTGCTAAGACATACACATTGTACGTTTTTGTTGTAATTTGTATTCTCCACATCATTTCACTTAACATTGACATGATTCATGTAACTGCAGTATTTGTACATTTATCACCATTATTTTGAAGTGGTGTTATGTTTCCATGAAGAAGGATTATTATTTTTCAGAACCCTGTCATTTGGTTACCTAAAACTTTAGCAGCCCATTTAGTTTGCAATGAAAATTGTTTTTGGGCTCATCACTTTTTCCCGGCGCAGGCAATTTTCTCCTTAAATAAGGAAGTTGTAAAGTTATTAGCCATAAGGTTGCAAAAGTTACTAAATGATAGAAAATTCTTACATGTTAGCCACTAATAAAAATTATTTCTTTTTGTGTGTGTGGGCTGTTACAATGGATATCAAATGAATATATATGTCATAAAAATTAATTGCCCTTTAAAGGATATTAAAATCTTTGTATGTTGCATAAATTTACAGAGTGATTAAAAATCACTTTTCAGTGGGAGCCCAAACCTTATTGATAAATTCTTGAGACTAAATGGCGTGATGCATATACTAAGAGAAAGATGTCAGTCTGTTTATTACCAAGATCTTTTTAAGTGCATATTCAATAATAACATTTATCTAGTTCACAAGCTTTTAAGGAAGTATGTGGGATTTTTTAAAGCTTCTCTATCTCTTAGTGCATGTCAAAATATTTTTCATTAATTAAAAGACTAGACTTCTGTTTCCTAATTTGCATTTGATGTTTGAAATTGTTATTTATATTAGTAAGGCTGTTTTTCTATGGACAATGTGCATGGCACATGTTCTTTTGTATTCAGCGTTTCTTTCTTAAATAAAACAATGCACTGAAATTGAAGTTTCCTCCCCTACTCTTTTTTTCAGCAACTAGACTCACTTCAGTTAACAGGACCTCCTAAAACCAAAGATGAAGCTGAGAAAGATAGGTGAGATAAACATTGGTATTTTCATCATGAAGCTATTAATATCTGTTAGTGGCTAATTTGCATAGAAAGTTCAGGAGAAATGTCTTTAAAGACACTTCTTTAATTTAAATAATCTGCAGGTATAAATGTGAACTGAGTGGCGGCAGGTGTTAATGCGTTTCTGCAGGAGAGATTGCTCTGTGTGGGCTTTTTTTGATAACCCACACAACTGCAGTTATTGTTTAAATTTGACTACTCTTACGTGTGAAAGATCATTCATAGACAAGACATGCTGTAGTTTCTAGAAGACCAGCTCTTGTAAAATGAAACTGTGAAAATGCTGATAATATGTGTAAGCTGTGGAAAGTTACAAAGAGTAAGAGTAAGTGGGAGAGGATTTTTTGTTGACTGATGTATTGATTTTCCTGGTTTTGAGTAATCTATTTTAAGGAAATTTATTCTTGCTACTAACTACAGTGGGCTTAATAAAACAGTCTGTGCATATTAATGTCCGTTCTTGGTCTTGGAGATTTTGGATGAAGAAGAATGCTTTTATAGATAGGTACAGATATTTTAGCATATAGATTCAGTCTTAACTGTTGGTAATAGTTCACTGGTACCAGAAATACAATGACCTGATTGCAAATCCTCTAAATTTGACAGGAGCAGACTGCAGTCATTGATATTTATTCCTGTTATACAGTTACTATGTTTCACTGAGTATCACTTATAAAGCAAACTTAAAGTCAGTGCTTGTTATAAAGAAGGTTTGACTTTATTTTTGACTCCAAGACCATACTACCGTACTCATAACTATTATATGTATAGAAAAATAGAAGTTATTCAATAAGCCCAATATTTGGGGTGGGAAATGCATTACCACACCAAAACTTGCATGAGACACTGTCATTGATCAGTGCTTGGAACTGCATATTGACCTGTCATTAGGCTCCAAGGAGTCTTTACTTCAGAGTAGCAGGATTAACAACTTTGTGGTACTGTGGTCAGTGTACTGTGGGTCTTTAATAGTATACATGTATGATAGCTGAGAAACAGTTAACTCTGATTCCATTCTGATTTTAATTTGCTGATTTTCATTGATCAGAGAATCATTCAGCCTTATTGGTCTTAGCTTTAAAATTAGAAGTGTTACTGAGAATAGATTATGTACAACTCCACTCCAGATTACATGTACAGTGTTTCAGCATAAGTTAACAGTTAGATTCTGTACAAAACTCTTATCCTCGTTATGGAAGGAAATTGTTCATTTTGCCTTTAAAAGTAAAGAGATCAACTTTGTTTTTTTTTTAGTCAGCTGTCATTTGGTAACCAATACTTTACTAACTTATTTTCACATGGTAAAGTAACTAACTCAAATGCATTAGCTCTTTAAAAACCATGTCATATATGAACTCAAGGTACATTGCTTATTTCCCTTTGTTAGTAAATACAACTGTAATTGGCCCTTTAGGTAAAAAAAATAATAGCCAAATAAATAATAATTTTGTCTCATGCTACATATCAAATGAATGTACTTATTGATTAGTTTGTATGGTGACAATGTTGTTCCTCTGTGATTCTTAATGGATTAAAATTTGATTACATCTCATTAACTGAATGATTAATATGAAATTCTTTTTCAGATGCGACATCCATCATGAGAAACTTAGTGTTTTCTGTAGCACTTGCAAGCAGTGCATCTGCCATCAGTGTGCCCTGTGGGGTGGAACAGTAAGTTTACCTAACTAGATCCTGCTGCTGCTCATCAGATTGTAATTACATTGGTGAATCAGAACTGTGTATTGGAATACAAAAAATACCTAGTGCAAATGCTTGAAGCAGCCAGTGACTTGGGTCACGTGACAGCTAAATTTCAAAACCCTGTGTACATAATATGGAACATATGTGTATAACCATGGGCGTAGCCAGGATTTTTCAAAGGGGGGGTCACACTGACTCATAGAGAGGGTACTCATCAGATTGTCATCTGAATATTGTAGGTTGTTTGCTTACAAAAAGGCTTACAAAGGGGGGGTCACGGGCACCCCAGGACCCCCCCTGGCTACGCCCTTGTGTATAACTACAGCTTGCCATGGCGTGACATTTTACAGTCTCCTGTAAAACTGAGAACACAAGAGAAAATTTCTGGCATGTTTGTTGTTTTGCAGCCAATCAGATGTGAGATGAAACTGCAAAAGATAACGGACAAACCGCAGTAGGGATCAGTCAAGACTTGATACAAAACAACAAGTTCGCCCTTTCTTCTATGAGAAATCTTCAATTTTCCCTTTGTACAGTCTCCCTGAAAAATCTATTTTTTTACCACAAACCAACAATAGTCACTTGAATCCGTCTGGTCAAAAACCAAACTACCTAAAAGTGAGTGCAAATAGTGAAAATTTACAACGGTACAGGTCCGCATCATGGGTAAAGGTTTCTCAGCTACAAAGAAGTGTGGATCGAATACCACCAATACACAGCCAACTAGAATGACCTTTTGAACTGGATGTGAAACAAACATGGGAACACTGCTTGTGATTGGTTCATTTTTTTTCACTCTCAGATGCGCTGTCTAGCTGTGTCTGATTGACTGATCCTGTCTTCTTGATTTAACATCGCTTTTCTGTAAAATGTCATTCTCATCTTTACTTTGGGGATACCAAAGCCAAAATCAAGAAAGAACAATTTCAGTATTTGAAAACGGTAAAATTGAAGATTTCTTGTAGAAAAAAAGCCAGCTCCTTGTTTTAAGTCAAGTCATAACTAATCAATGCTGCGGTTTGGTGGTTATCTTTTGTGATTTCATCTTGCATCTGATTGGTCACGAAACGATAAACATTCTAGAAATGTTCTCCTGAAGATGGTGTTCACGGTTTTACGGGAAAGAAGGTGATAGGCTTTTGCTGTAAGATTAGATGAGCATTACATCTTGTGTGATTTTCCAGAGAGCTCCTGGAAGAGTGAGGCTTGATGGCTCAGTGGTTAGTGCACACAGCTCCATGTCAAGCTGTCTTGATTCAATCCAAGCCAGCTTGTCACTGTGTTGCATTCTTTCTTGGACAGCTCACTATAAATTTTCTCTCACCAAGGCTGTGCTCTAGGAAAATTTTCAGGGCGCCCTTTGGGCGCCTAACCATGACAAGTAGGTCGCCCAGCCTTCCAAGTTGGTCCCCAAATTGATTAATTAATAATTAATTAATTAGTTAATTAAAATTTTATTTCAGCGTTTAATTAGCTAATAATTAACCATGAAAATAATAATCATAGAATTTAGCATTTTACTGCAGTTGTTTTATGGCATACGCAGAATCTCAGTGATGATTATTCTTGCCTGCTTACTGACAATAAACAAGTTTGACTTCACAGTAAATGTATTTATCACTGTTACAAATTATCAAATTATCAAACTTCAAAGTTTATCTAGCTTTCATCAAAGAAAGTAAGGGTAAATCGGGAAGCCTTCATTATTGCAACTTACTATTTGCAAGAAAGTTAAAATTTTCAGAAAGTAGACGAAACCATTGATAGGATGTTTAATTAAAACTTGAGTGTAAGTTTGTGCGACATCTGGCCGAGGGAACCATTGCTGAATGACAATCTTTACTAATCCGTGACGTTTAGAAAGAGTAGCGTTGTATACTTTTTACAGTTCCAGGGAATCCGCATAATTGCCAAACAGTTTCATCTTAAATCTCTCTCGTTCAATATTCATTTCACCGGACCCGGGTGGAGAAGCGAGGTACTAAATTTAGCTGTCACGTACTCTTTTTGGCGAACTTGTGATATCATGAAATCCTGTTGTAAATTAACCACATACATAGGTGTTAAAACCGTACTTAAAAATTTCTCTCAAGACCACTGAAATAGGTTTCGGAACAAAAGGGTTCTTATTATATTAACCTAAGTGTACGGCTAATAAAGATTACACAGGCTATTGATGAGCTTTCAGCGCTTTTGTTTTCCGGGCTAACGGGAGCGCAGGAGCACGAGGAAGTTTCTTTTTGTTTCGTTCCGTTCCGTTTCAATACGTTTGCTGGTTTCATTTCGGGTTTTCACACAAGCTGAAATCTAGGCACCCGGGCGGGCGACCGCTTTTCTTTTTCAGTCGCCCGAGACCAAATGTTAGTTGCCTGAGGCAACCGGGCGCCGCTAGAGCACAGCCTTGCTCACACTGTCTCACTGTACCCAGGAGTATAAATTATTGGCTACTGCAACATGGTGACACATTTCGATGCTGGGGGTAACCCTACGATGAACTAACTTTCCATGCATGCTGACTGGGGCATGCACCTGGTGAATTCACGCCATACAGGGCTGTCATTAAGGGCTGTAACCTGTAACACGTGTTATGCCTGAGTATGCTTGATTTCCCTTGACGCTATGGGTAAACTTGCCTGTTGCCGATAGAATTCACTCACAAAGTAAGAAGTGTACTAGTTACAGGTGTGTCCAGAGAAGGAAGCTACCCCTGTACATGTGAATCAAAACTTAATGACAGCCTTGCCTTGGAAACCAAGATAAGAAAGCTACCTTATGTTCAACTTAGACACAGAAAAAAAAGACAGTACTTGTGCCACAAACTGTGCATGTTATGTCTATGATGCCTTGGCCTTCACTTTTTTCTTTATAATTCAATAACTACATGACTGTACATGGATCTATTATATTTTTAGCACTCTGGCCACACTTTCAAGCCTTTGGATGAAGTGTATGACCAACATGTGTCCTCTATCACAGATGAGGTACTGTTGCCATAAAATGTCAAATAAAATAATGCCAATTCCAGATAATATCCATACTCCCCCACAGAAGGGAGTGGAATTTCCTGTTGGGAGGGGGGAAATGCGTTATGATTATGTATAAGCTTATTAATCTGAATTTCCAGAGGAATGGAGGTGTCTTTGAAAAAATCTCTTTCATGGCTGAGGTATAGATATTTTGGGGAACTAGTGTGTTTCACAAGACTTCTGAAAAATGGTCAAAAGTTCATTGAAATTCCCAAAGTTTGCTGTGAACTTGGTAATTTCATTACTTAGTTTTCAATGAAATATTGAACTTTGAAAGAAAGTTGTGAATTTCACCCCAAATTTCATTGGGAAGTTGTGAAGTTCGGTGCAAGGAAAGTTCATGCCATTCAGTGCTAGATGGTTTGTTAAATGTAACTTCAAATGAATCCTCTCACATTGGGAAAACAATCCCAAGTTCTGTCAGGCAGAAAATTATTGAAAGCTGGTTAGAAGTGAAAGGGTCATGACAAAATTAATAGGAAAAGAGCCAAGACTATAGAACCAGTCTGTTGCCGACACTGTTAATTAGTAAACTTTGTTCAGTAGAGTACATGTATGTTGTTGAGTATGTTAAATTTTCAGAAAAATGCTGACAGCAGCATTTTTTTTTAGAGATTCAAGACTACTTATCTCGGAAAAATTCATGCGGGATTGGCTACCTCCAGTTTTCGCTGTGGATTCCAATAGCCCTTGCTAAGATTTGCTTTTTTGTATGGTCCTAAATTTGGCACAAAGACCTTTGTATTTAGGAGGGACTGTCCTTCAATGCAATTGAATTTAAGAGTACATCTAGTCTAGCCAGATGAAAATTTAAAAAAATTAATAAACACAAAAAGAGTATGGGTTGCACAGGCAGTTTCTTTGTTGTTTTCTTTTTCGAGTTTATAATGTCTTTTCCCTCTGAAAAACTGCTGATGTCAATGATAAAATATTGGAAAATTGTCAAGTGATGATTTTCCTTGAATGTGCAGAGATTACTTAAGCCTTTGTTATTAGGGTGTGTATAGTAAAAAATATCAGAATTTACCTTAATAAAGCTTGATTACTTGAGGCATTTTTCTCTTTTCTCAATTGTTAGGTTGCAGCATTAAGGCGCAGACTTATGGAACTCATCAGTCTTGTTCAAGAAGTGGTTTGTGGACCTTTGCTTAATTTAACTGACCAACCCATAATCTCCTTCAGTTGCACTTTGACTAAAGAAAAATTAAAGATAAAGAAAACAAAATTAATGAAAACCACAGGAAAGAAGAGAGCATTCTACAGGTTTCATGTAGAATGATCAGTCACACTTGCACAGACCAAGGATGCATTCCTTTGGGTGATCTGGATCAGGATCTGAGATCACTTGGATCATGGTGCATCAAAGGAACCAATAAATCCACTCTGGTCTTGGATTCATTGGTTCCTTTGATGCGTTATGATCCAAGTGTTCTTGGATCACTGATCGAGATCCAGATCACCCTTAGAAAGGAATGCACTTAGTAATAACTTCACACTTCAGTTCCATTCAGTGTTCAACTTGATGTCAGTACACACTTGCCCTTCTGACAAATCAAAATTAAATTCATTTTCCCATGGACCCAGAAATTATTTATATATTCCTTGTGTATAACTAACTACCCTGCACAAGTGTCTATAATTGAAGGGGTGGACGGAAAATACCCTAATTAAAATCTGATGAATGTGACATCTTGAATGACTTTACTTTGTTAAATGCTGCATTATGCCATCTGAGGAACTGCAAGAAAACTAACAGCAGTTTGTTGAATGATACTGATACCCAGTGGCTGTGAATCATCCTCAGCAAAAATGAAAGAAAAAAATAAAAAGGAAAAAAATCTTTGTTCCAAATTTGAATCAGTGACCCCAGGAAGGTTAACTAATATGGCACTCATGCATGACATGAAAACATGATGCAATTATTTAGACTTAAACAACTATGCATAGAGACAAAATACAAAATTGTTAATTACTTACAATCCAAAAACAAAAAAGGACAGTTGAAAAGTCAATGCTTCAGAGATGATGTCTATTAAATTTCAAATCTAGAGCATCAAATTATCAAGTTTGCACAGAATTTCTTGAGGACTTTTAAAGTTCTTAATAATTAAGTTCTCAGGTGTTAAGGTGGCTTTTCACTAGTGCCCAGTCTCTCCTATTAGGTACTGGGTCATTCTCTTTGGCCATTTATTGATGTTTAATAAATTATTGTTCAAGTTTCACTAAGTATATTTAAAAGACTTGTCAGCAAACAGGAAAAAGGAAAAACATCTTGGAACATTATTTTCAAAAGAGTTAGAAGTCGGGCTGTTATGATCCATCAAAACTGTAGATAGTAAACTACCTAAGGCATGCTCTACCCTGAAATATTTAGCGAACTTAAATGTTTGATCTTTGAATGCTGTTGATTAAGAACAAAAGACTGAAAGTGAACACGTAAACATGTTCCATTCATGCAAAACTTTTTACCTGAACGTTTCTTGTAACGTTTGCTTATTTGATATTTATGTTCTCACATTCAAAGCGCTATAAATATGCCTAAGTGCCATTATTTTTAATTTTATTTATTCATTTGTTATTATTGTTATTGGTATTATAATTGTTATTGTTAGTATTGTTATTTGTTGTGTTGTACTGGTGAAATTGCTTTTTAATGGATTGACATTTTCTCTCCATCTAGGAACGCAATGTTGAAAGTTTACGTGAAGCTAAAGAAGAGGTATATCTGACTAATGAAAATATACATAAGGCAGTATTAGTTGTGTTTGTTTTTAATTCTTAATAGTTTGCCAACATTGTTTTCAGTAGTAGTTATTATTTCCTTCCTTATTATTGCAGCGTGTTCGTGAAATTCGTAATGCAGTTGAATTGATGATAGCTCGATTAGATACTCTTCTGAAGAGTAAACTACTGACTCTTATGGGTGAGTTGTATATGTGAGCAGAAATTGCTACCTGCATATCTACAAGTCATGTGTTTGATCACATGGTGATCTTGTTCCTGAAGATTATTAAAGCTAATGAGAAGAAAACCACTGACGGCTTTAAGCTAAATGTTAAATATCAAGAAAACCTTGCAGAAGTTAAAGCGATAGCGAAGTCAAACTTCTCTACAACAGCAACCTTGGGGATTGTTAAACCAGCTGTTGTAGAGAGATGACAATTTCATATCACACACCCTGAAGCAATTTTTTGTGTATGCATATGCATTGAATGTAGTATTCAAAGAAACATGTAGTGGAGAACCCCCAATTTTTTGAACCTCCCAATAACTCGAACCAAAAGTCATTTCCCTTCATCAGTCAAACCAAATTCAAACCAATTTTGGGGATTCCACTGTATAACAAACCAGGTTTGATGGTTTGTAAATTAAAGGAAAATTATGGCAACAAAGCAAAGTGAGTTTTTCTCAATTGAAGTACTGCTGGGAACACAAGCAGTTCAGAGAACAGCTTTATCTACCCACATTGACTCAAAAGATAGATAAAGATAAAGAATGCATGTGTCACAAAAAGTAGTCTGCATAGCTGGCGGTAATGTACATGTAGGCACGCAGAGTATTAGTTTTGGCAGTGGAACTGCTAATTGCAAGCGGTAAAGCCGGGAGAAATACTGCCTGTCAGAGAACGTGGGTTTTTCGAATGCCACCCACTTTTATCACGCCAGTGACCGCAACTGATTCTGAGTAAACCAACCAATTAGAACGAACTATAGTATTTTCCCACAAAATGTAGGTGTAAAAGCGATTGTCTTACACTTTGTTGTTGCATGCATCTCAAATAAATGATAATTTACATTGAAGGGAGATACATGTACACCTACAAATCCAGTTGAAGGAAAAAAAAAGCCATGAGGAAAACAGTTACGACTTTTCTATGTTGTGTGATGTCAATCTGAAGATAGAATTCAGTAACTTTCAGAAAAGTATCAAATACATTTCCACAGAAAATTTTTTTAAACCTCCAGGTCTCATGAAGTCAAGACGTTATTAGAATTTAGCCTGAATATATATCGTGGAGCTAGTGTTCTATCAATTTGAGTTGATCAGTCTTGTGGTAGAACAATATTCAACATCATTGAACTTTTCCAGTTCATTAGCTTTGGCCAAGATAGAAATGTGGAAGTTCTGCTCTGTTTTTCTCATTAAGATGCACAAGTAAGGTTAAAATGTCTTCTTCCTTTGTCTGTCTTCGCCGGACAGGAGTCATCAGGCAAATAAGAATTTACACAAGGGCTGTCTTATCACTTCATGTTCCACACTTCTCTGTAGAGTTGAATGTAGAAAATTTGTGTGGTAAGCAGACCACTCAACTTTAAGTATTGATCATGTATCCAAATGGCCGTATTGATTTGGACTGTTCTTCCGAAGACAAAACGCTTTTTCACAACCGTCTCTTGCCCCTTGTTAAGAATAATTTTTTGCTTCTCTCTGCTCACATTAAGATGATCTAACACAGTGACTGCAACAATACTATCTTCAATGGAAGCTGCCATTATTTTTTCATAAGCAATGTGAAGTGTCCCTTGGGAAATGTATGAGGGATCATCTAACATTTGATTGACGTGTGTACTTCTCTCGACTAATCCGTTTTTCCTGCACACTGGTGTGTGGACTATTTAAAAACCCATAGTTTTCATGCAGGTGGCATTTCAAAGTCCTACTCTCCATTCTCCTTGCAGGGAAGCCTCTTGCTTTTAGCAGCTCTGCCACCAAATCTTTATTACACACGCCTACAATGTAGACTGCGAGCAGTCTCTCTTTTCCTTGAAAATACCTGGGGAAGAATGCCAAACAAGTAAACATGAGAGTGTGACTGTGATGTGACATGCGATCGCCACGAGCTGCTTGTTGCATGGGCGAAAAGAGAGACTTAACTAGTTTCATACAACGATTTGGATGCCTGGCACTCTGGTGACAGAGTAATTCTATTGGTTGGTCTAAGAAGTTATGACGCACATCTGTCAGTAACCTTAAGTGACATTCAGTACATGCCAAAGCTCTGTTGTAATGTTTGTTTCCTACAGTACGACTCCT
>JAHPZR010051299.1:55000-60088 GCA_019787425.1 Platygyra sinensis | reverse complement strand
ATGGAAAATGTTGATATTGCTGAGTACATGATTTCCAGAAGAGGAATCAATAAAGGGAGTGCTATAGTTGGAAAAAGTACACACAATAAGAGAATTGGACGCCTATGGCGGGATGTTTTTGAAAATGTTTTAGGACTATTTTATAGACTATTTTACTTCATGGAAGACGAAGGACTTCTTGATCCTCCAAATGAGATTCACCTGGCTGCACTTCACCATATTTATTTACCATTAATTAATGAAAAGCTAAAAGTCTGGAGTCGGGCGTGGTCACGCCACAGGATGCGCACCACAAGATCCTCACCAATCTGTATGTGGGTATCAGGCCAGTTACAAAATTCATTGGGTATTGAACTGGTGGGATCAGCCATGGGGTAGAAGGTATTATAGAAACTGACAGTGAGAAGGAGTCTGAAGGCAGGCCTATTCTTTCTTCCCTGTCATTGCTGCTTTCTGATCAATGTAAAAGTGTTTTGGCTAGTCATCTCCCTTCAACCCCCCTGACTGAAAATTATGGAGTAGAGCATTACTTGAAATTAGTTGAAATAATCAAGAATCACACAGTGGCAGTTCCAGGAAGTCCAACAGAACAACAATGATGGATGCTTTAATAACACAGTGTATTCAACCCAACAATGACACTACAATAACATGCATTATTGTCAAAATGCATTCCTGTGACATTAACTTCAACAAAATGAATGTTTCAATGTACAAAATCATTGAGTATGAAAAATATAAAATTGATTATGCTGGCAATAACAATTTCAAAACTTATTTAACTTACATTTTAGTGCGATGTTCTAATGACTGATTGCCAAAATATAGCCTGCTAACCTAACTGCAACATAGCTGCTGGAAACTCGGAAGTCTAAACTGCTAGTGTTCCTGCAAAGTAGAACTTTATCAACGTTGCATGCATTTCTGGCAATAAAGAATGGAATCAGCTCCTCATACTGGAATTGCATACCTGGCAGCACCGGTGGCTATGTTACAGGTAGGTTGCTGGTATATAGGAACCAGGCTTTTCTCCTAAAGTAAAACTCTTTCACACCTTTTTAAAATTTCAAGCGTTCGTTAAAACAAACTACCAGTATGTAAAATCTAGTGCAATGTTATGTATTTTCTGATGAGAAGTCAAGGGACTACAGGTAACATCAAATGGTAACTTCCCAACTTACAGGCATCTCTACATGTGTAAATGACTTACACATGACCAAAGTATGCATTAACAAATGCATGGTCATACAGCCCAAACAAAG
Source organism: Platygyra sinensis (assembly GCA_019787425.1). Classification (NCBI taxonomy): domain Eukaryota; kingdom Metazoa; phylum Cnidaria; class Anthozoa; order Scleractinia; family Merulinidae; genus Platygyra; species Platygyra sinensis. Next base: position 58,826 of record JAHPZR010051299.1, on the reverse strand, counting down.
TATCAGTTTCTGGAAGAGGCGTGTTTATAGTCGCATGGGGTAGATATAAGGTATTACCTCATGTGTGGGCTGTGGGAACAAATGAGTTTGACACTTCTGTGAAGTTAATTGAAGGATGCAGCTCAAATCCCAGCACAGGTTCCTCGTCAGTTCCGGAAACAAACTGCAACACGTGGCCCAGTGTTATAGCACCTCTCTTGCCACCTGAAGTTACATTATAGTATTTACTTGTTAAACAGCTGTTAATATATGCAATAAATGACAGTAAAAACTCTCTCTTGTAAGCAGAAAAAGAATATCAACAAGCGCTAGAAATGGCCCTTAAGGTGTAATTAATCACACTAATTATACTTATCAGGCCCCAGTTGTTCAAAGGCTGGATAACGCTATCCAGCGGATAAATCGCTATCCAGTGGATAAGTGTTTACAAAACAAACCACGCTATCCACTGGATAGTGATTTATCCGGTGGATAGCGTTATCCAGCCTTTGAACAACTGGGGCCAGGACTGTATGCTTTAACTACATGTACACCTAGCCTGCATTATTATAAAAGTCTGAGTATGAAACTCAACATAGCAATTGAATCATCAGAAATACAGAGCTCTGAAACTCAGCGTAGAGTAATGACCTGGCCACTAATGGTATTGACATTTAAATGATGTACATTTCAACAAGAGTGAATGTAACATAGTACAATATACTATCTAAGAAAATGAAATCTAGCAGTCTATCAAGAGGACAAGATATCAACTTTGACGGACATAAATACCATTTTATGGTTCTCAAATTATATAAAGAGCCAATATTGTTTTCAATGCCAAACAATTTGTTTTGCGGATTAAATGCAAAATTACAGGCTAGAATTTTTGGACGCTCATTTTAAAGCTCTTGTAATCAGTCAGGTTAAATACAATCACTTATGTATGAAGTCGTAGCTTTTATTTCATTCATTTAGTGCAGCTGATAAAATGTGATTTCAAAGTACAAAATGCAGAAGAGACAACTTACTAGCTGCTTCTCTTAAGTACTTGGTGAATGCTGCATACACCTCATTCTCAAACTGCCTTTTGTTAGAACCAGTTTCACTGAAACAGGGCTTCAATAGGGTTGTAAGCCATTTTCATACTTAACACGCTGGCTTCACTTGGCCTAAACAGATGAAGAAATATTGGCATGGCCCTACACACCTAACAGAAAGAGGAAGCAATGCACACAGAAGTTAAACAAGTGGTTTTATTAGGGTACTTTGCCATTTTCACCTAGATTTACATGCTATCTCCCTGTTGGTAATTTAAAATTTCTTGGTTTAATCACCAACTGACCTATCTAAATAGCAGTGACAATAACAACTTTTTAAGCCAATTAAAATGGTATTCAAGAAGCAATGTCATTAAATGGTTTCAGGTAAAAGTACCATTGTCCCAATATGCTGTGAAAAACATTTAACATGTATTCTAAATTATCATAATAAAAATCTTTGATATTGGAAAAACTGTTTCCACCTGGTAAATGCCTGTCTCTTTAAGCCCTCTCTGGATGTTGAGAATTGCTGGACACAAAGTACTGCTAGGTTTCTCAAAAATGTTGCTGAGCATCTCTTCATCTAAGAAGTGTGGTATTTTCCCATTTTGGACAACACTCAAACCTGAACAACCATAAATTAAAAGCCATTGTAAAGATGAGGTTAGAAATAATCATGTTTGCTGTTCTAAGTTACATCCTAAACAACTGTGAGAACTTTAGAGACTGTAACTTTACATCATTTTGAAGTTACAGGATGTAAGACCTTTGTTTTTAAAAGCCTGGCTTGGTATTTGTTTGCTGTTCACAAAACCCCTGCCTACTTGTGGTTACTGATACTGCCATAGCCTCTTTGTCTTAAACACATTTATTTTTCATAAGTCATTTCCAAGTGAAAGAATCAGCATCAAATAAAATTCTGATTCCATAAGATTCAATGAAGCAAACTATTTAAGCAGCAATATTTCACGGAGGAATTATCAACTTGCATTGCAAAAAAAAAAAAATCATCAAGAGAAGGTTCCTTACCCATGATTAGCCCAACCATGAAGTAGTCTTCTGCAAGATGGTCCCGAATTCCTTGATGAAAGTATTTCTTCTTTATTTCAGAGAGGGCCATTCTAAAACACTCTTTCCTTGGACCCCCAAAATCAGCAGCTGTCTAGAATATAATACAAAAATTCTTGTTTTTTATAATTTTTTCAGACTTGGGGGCAAACTTTTAACCTATATCATAATATGTAACTATCAACTAAAACAAAGAATAAAGCAGTTTTTTAATCATGCTATTCCAGCTATACTTGAGAGTAAGGTGAAATTGAACATCCATTTAAAAACACATAAAACTAACCTCGTCACAAAACTGAACTTCCAGTGTTACACGGTAATTGCTATGGAACTTCAACTCATCAAAGGCTGTATCAAGCAACTTATCTCTGTTGACTAATATAAAATTAGTCTCCCCACTGCTACACTGTGTGACATCTGTCAATTCTAGGGGTTGCCCGGTAACAATCCCTTTCTGGAGACATCTCAAAATTTCAACTGGGTTGCTTATGTCGTGTTGCAAACAGTATGCAAAAACTTTGTCCACAATTTCATCGACAGTAACTACCGGTTCGGCCTCTAGGACTGCTGCAGTCCTTGTGCTTACATTTGCGTTGTCGGGCTGCCCTAAAGTTGAAGCCTCTGGGATGCTTGGGGTGGCTAAAGAGGTGGTGCTTTCTTGAATTTCTTTTGGTTGTGATGCAAACACAGAAATACTCAGGGTGTCATCATCCTCGGATTCGGAGCTTAGGAGACCTTCCCTGGTCTTGCACATCAGAACGTGAAACCTAAGGTCTTTCATTAATACCTCTTTGCTACAGATAATGCACTTTTCTTTGACTTGGGATTTGTTCTGTGGAAGGATGCTAACTGTCGACAAATTCTTCTGTATCGGCCGCAAATACAACTTGGATTGTGACCCCACATTTGCCTTTAGATCTTTGGCAGCCCAAGAACAGTTCGAAGGTTTTAGTTCTTTAACGCATGTGACACAGTACATTATTTCGAATCCTCCCGATTCCTTCAATTGTGGGAAACCTTTGATCTCGCCATCATCACCCCTGTCACCACACGTTACCTTTTCTAATACATCTTGCTCCTTATCCTCTAAGTCAAGTTTGATTTTCTTCAGGCCGAGTCCAGCGTGGAATAGCACTTGCTTTTCTGTCGACGACGGAATCCTAGATTGATGGCGGCTGGCTAAACAAACGAAACTTTCTCGAAGAAAGTTTTCTTTTACCACCACGGCCACCCCTTCTGCTACTGCTACTTCGTCTGCTGAAAAGAGCCAGGCGTTCGCTAAGTGCAGTTGCAGCCGCAGACTGATGTTCTTTTTCAGCATTAGCGCAAAGGGTACGGAGACGATGACGGTTGCCGATCGTAGTAAGGCCAAGACGTGAAAGCTCCTCGTCGGACAACTCTGACACATTTTCAGGCTCAATTTTTTCGGAAGCAAATTTCGGAATAAGACACTCCAGTTTAAGGTCCCTCAGAATGCTATCCATAATGTTTTTGTTTCCCTCTATGAGCTAATCGGAATTGTCTGTTCCGGCCATTTTGATGTCTTTAACACCGGGGAAGAGAAGGAACTGGGACCCATCTAAAAACCGGTCTAACCAGTTCGCGATGGCGATTAAGACTGGGTACTAGAGCTTGGTATCGGAAGTGAGGCTAAGAAGACATAATGACGAAACCACATCACGTAACAACAACAACAACAAGATTTATTTGAACTGTAACATTAACTAAATAACTAA